>JASANG010002988.1:0-41856 GCA_030248215.1 Enoplolaimus lenunculus
GAATCTCTGAAACATACTAGTTGGGAAAGTAACATTTATATCTTGTATTAATTCACGAATTTTGATATTATTTCCTTTTCCCCAACGGCTCCTGATAACGCCAAAGTTGAATCGTGTTTTTGCATGGAAATACAAGTCGAGCAAATGAAAATCAAGTAATTCGTGTGCTTGTTAAAGTAAGCTGCAATGCAGTTAGCGTAAAGAAAATGCGGCGGTGAAGACGGATGTGTTAATCCGTCGGATGACTTGCAGAATCGGTTTTCGCTATACCGCAAGCCGCTGCGTGACTTGTAAGTTTTGTAGTCGTTAAGAATGTTGTATCTTTCCATTTACACTTAAGAAGTAGTTTATGTTTTGATTAGTCCTGAATCGTACCCTGCACTAATTTTGAAGTAAAAGTTGCTAGTAGACATTAATTTTAAAGCTATGTTAAAAACCGGTTAACCATACTAATTGTCAAGGTATATTAGAAAATAAAGCAGAAAAGATTTTAAATGACAGATGAGGCCAAAACATGGCTACTATAACTGTTCGAATGAATTGTCGTAGAAATCTGTTTACTAGCAAGTTATGAGCTGACGTCATTTAGAGTCAGTGTTGCAATAAAACTCATAATTGGCATAAATGTGTGTATGTCATGGCTTATACATTTTCCGTTTCCGTAGCCGTTTACGGATCTGATAACTTTTACTTTTCCGTTATGGAATTAAATTCAACACCGGGGAAACAAATAATTTTCGGGGGTTTCTTTGGTTACTCTTTAGATCTTGGCTAATTGAGATGATTTTAGAACATCTCGTGTTGGCCATCCCGATCAATCTATAGTGAGTGGCGATTGTTCAATGGTGCTTTTGAAAAACGGTATATGTAATTTTACAGAGTTGAATCAGGCCGCCGGTGCAGCCTTATAAGGTAAGAGGGTTGTGAAAACCACCTATGTTGACTTAAACGTACATATGAATGTGACAGGGTTCCAGCAAAACTCCGATTCCGGCTGAGTGCTATAGCGATGAATTCTTTTGCCCGTGACCTCAATACGTGGTGAATTACGGCTAACTCTGAAAGTTGACGGCACTTCATTAATATCAGAAGCTTGGCTCAAACTGTCGCTATTGGACATGTAAACCATAATGCAAACAAGCATATGGCTTTAAAAAGAAATACACAGAACTTTAATAGTCACTAAAACTTAAATTCCGATTCCGATTCCAGTTTCGACAATATGTGGTTCCGGTTGGAACCCTGATGTGTAGGCTGGTTAAACTTTCTAACGGCAACCGCTTGAGTTTAAAAAAATAGACTGCGTGGGCGCGTTTTTACTTTTAGCTGCGTGTTTACTGATTTTTAGAGCGGAAATTTTCATTGAATAAAAATAATACACAGGTTTATTTGGTATTCAAAAAGCAATTTTTTGATTTTTATTTATTTTTAGAGTATATGTTATGCCTAAGTGCAATTTTGCGGGCTAATTTGTGTTAAACTCAGGTGCGAACACAAAGGGGGGATAGCTAAGATAATTCCACCTGAGAAATTTATTGGATCGAAAAAGGACATTTTTAGTTTCCAGTTTCCGCACTCACTAAATTTTACGTGGTTAAACCCCTTTCAGAACTGAGACCTGAAACTACGCCTCTGTTAGTGAAAAACAAGGTTGGAAAAAGTAAAGTAGTTTTTATAGAGTGCACCAAAACTTACAGTTTTAATCTAGGATTCTATTGGATATGTCGCTCCCTTTAAGAAGCTGTAGATAACAATTTATATTTTGCTTAAAAATGCGCGAGATTATCACAATTGAGACCCGTAAAGTTTCATAATATCTATTCAGATTGTTTTGACTAGAGGCCTTTTCGATTTCAAGTTAGCGGACGGATATGTCTGGTATTTGCAATCTTTTTAATGTTATCGAAAAATAAACTGGTGGATTTATTGAAGTTTCGAGATGGTTGAAATATTGCGGCAGTTTGTGCAAGGAGAACAATATTAATATCGCAGGGATGCGCTGTATGGTCGGATTATAATTAATATCAAGAATTTAACATTTTATATTAAAATGTTTGAAATTTTTGCGGTAATTTGAAATGTCGGCAGCACGGTATAAATAGGAGTGTATTGTAAAAGAGCGGGGGAGAGCGGCGAATTATATCGAATCCTAACTGCAATTTTAGTTTTATTGCGTGAATGTTATCAGCTTTATGTGTTTTTTGGGGAACTTGGTTATGCTTGGTTTTTTTGTTTTGTTGTTCTTCGGTTCCAGTGGTGATTAGAGTAAGAAAACATTTTCCAAGCAGAGTTAGTCCCAACTAAGGGACACTAACCCAATTCTATTTTTACTGTGTATTATCTGTGCAACTAGAAACTTCGCCGGATACTTATTTGTGTGTCTTATACCGATAAACGATCCAAAAAACCAAAAAATCGTGGTAACCAATTTTTTTTCGCTGAAAAGCTGGCGCTAAAATTATTTACCTGTGACACGCCGGCCATGGGAGGGACGACCGATCACTCAAACAAAGAATGAATATTTTCCATTTTTTTCCATTTTTTCCGGAAAAAAAATGAAAAAAATCATTTTTCCGGTAATAATTTTTTCCGTAAAAAACAACACTGGTGACATGTCTTGTTTGTTCGTTGGCTCTTTTATACTAGCGGTTGTCGGTCCAGGATTAGGTTGTGTTTTAACACCGTTACGTAGAACCTTCTGGTAACGAGAGAATTATCAGATACGCTGTCTAACCGATCACACTTGGTGTTCTGCTTGTTTCTGCGGCGGCAACGCTAGCGCGTTGCAGTCACTTTTGAAGTCAGCGAGAAGTGCGAGATGGTGAATAGCGTGTGTGCGGGCGCAGGCGTCATAGTATGGAGACTGAGTATAAATTTCCCCAGCGTATATTGAGTTTTGTACGACCTGTTGTGTTTACCGCTGAATCTTGTATCATGCTATTCTATTTTGCATATTGCGATGTTATGTACATTTGCTTGTCAGTTGTGATTTTCCTTTTAAATATCGGTCGAGGTGAACAGAACAGTGAGAGACACCTTTTTTATATATAGGTTTTTGGGTACATTCCCCGTGCCTCACATTTCTTTTCCTCATGCAGTTTTGACCAGATGATGTTTGACTAAAAGGCTCTTGACTAAATATGTAGGACTAGAAACGCACCTTTTACATCTCAATCCTATTCAGCTCTCTCGTAGATAGGCACTAGTCTGCAGTAAAATTTCATCTATAAATGTTAATATGAGTGTAGTGGCGTTAGACATGAGCACGAGGGGAGTACGCCCTGTTTTTCGGAACAGAGCCCGCAGCGTGCTGACAGGGTGTTCAAAATGGAAACGGGGCAATCGTTTGAGTGCTTGCCGCTCTGCGTCTCTCTTGTCGCGTAACAGCCCTCAGCTGATCGCGCACTCTGTGCTGAGTTAACCATGTCTCACCCGCAACATGACGACTAGTGTTAAAATTTGAATTGCCTTCAGCAGCACGCATAATGCGGGGTTCACAATATATTGGGGCAGCCTGGAACACGTTTTGTCTATACGACTATAGATCGTAACATTTTGTCTGACGGTTTATCCGCTATCAGATTCAAAAAATTTGAATTGTCTGCTATCCTGATGTCAGATCTACTGTACGTCTGCAATATCATATATTCCAAATATTGTCTGCGAATATCATGTCTGCAAAGTTGTGGTAAACTAGCTTGATTGTCCTGTAGAATGTCATATGTGATACTAAAATTTGAAATTTGAATTATTTGTACTTAGGAGTATATTTTGGGAAAAATTCAGCGAGAAACAAAAACGTGAAGCTAATTCAACTTTCGAAATCTTTTAATGCTGCAATATATGACTTTTTACTGTTTTATTAGTGCGCACAAATTCCATTGTTCTGCATAATATCATATGATATTTAGTAGAATTTTGGAATATCATATGATATTCGCAGAAATGTCTCGCAGTATCATATGACAAATGCCTATTTGTATACTATGATCGCTTGAGATCAGTAATTTGTAAGTCAATGTCATGTAACATTCACATTTTGTCTACATAACCGTTATTCAATCACAAAATTTTATGTTGACGTCGAACCAACATGGGACAAAACGTGTTCCGTGTTACCCCAGTTGTAACGTGAACCCCTCATAAGGGGCAGAAGAGGAAGTATGGGAATGAGGGGTGTCCCCAGGGTAACTTCCAAAAAAGGGGAACGGCCCAGTCATTGAGCAAGCCCACGAGGAGAATACGTTTATTGTTGTAATTGTGGTACATACATGTTTGTCTAAATTTTTACATATTCCATGCATTTTGTCTCATGCCTTATTATTTTTGTGTAATTATGTAAGCGGGTTGCCGGTTTTGTCCTTGGACTCTACAAAGAGACAAGTACTAAATATAATATCCTTTCTACAGAGTTCCCAAAAATGACACAGGTCCTTACCCAGACCTGGACAATTTTTTACAGTAGTGCGCGCTGTATTATGTGGATTTCCACTAGGTAGGGAAAGTCTGAAAGAATATTTTGTTTCGAAAACGGGAACAGTAAAAACATAAACGCCTATGATTTTCCCTGGGTTGGTAGGAAAAGTCTGGAAGCGTAGGTTTTGTGCGGAAACTGGAAAATGTGGTAAATTTAAACGACTAGCCTCCACCCCGGCGATTTGAAATGATACTGAGCCGGATAAGCTCCAAATGTTCAAAACTCAGTCATTTTAAGCGGTTTCAATAATAAAATGTTTAGTGCAGGAGGATTGGAGGAGGCAGCCCCCCTGAGGACCTTAATGCTAAATGGATGAAAAATTTTCGCACTAGAAACTAGGTTTAAAAAAGAAAAAACATTTTATGTTACAAGTGAAAAAGTTACCCATCTCAACATTTGCGTAGTGGCAGTGCCGCTTTGATGTAATTCGGTGTGTCGCTTGTCTTAACCGTTTATCGGCAAAGACCGTTGTGACAATGTCTCCCCCAAACATCACAGGAAGATCTAACGAGCCACCACGCAGGCTATGATGGTCCCCTCGACAGGAATCGCTTTACATAGCTATTGTGAGCTTATTTGACTATGATACTTGACGCAACGCTACCTGCCAAAATTTCTGGATCCGTCACAATGGAAGAGTTTACACAGATTGTGACTAAAGAATAAAAGTCTGGCTGCAAACTTTAACGGATGCTAATAGCAGGCCCATAGCCAGGTAACCTTGCTAGGGGGGGGGGGGTAAAAATTTTCAAGAGGGGCATTCAAGGGTTTGAATGACTTCCAAGCAATGTTGAAAACTTTCTAGGGAGGCCAAAATATCTCCAGAGGGGCAACCCTCCCTGGCCTCCATAGGCTACAGGCCCGATCTTAAGGGCCATATGCAAAAAGCTGTAGTAGTTATTACAGGATTAAATGGCCCATGTAAACCTCGCTTCCGTCCCAAAATCCCACCATCCTATCGCAACAATTTAAAGTATGGTCGATGGTGATATTTTGAGATTTCGCGATATGGTCGAATGTGGGATTTTGGGAAATTGGAATTTCGGGACATGGTCGAATGAGAGATTTTGGGATTTCGGGATATGATCGAAGGTGGGATATTGAGATTTTGGGATATACATATACCGTATTGACCCGAAGAGGGGGTAATAAAAGGGGGTCCCCAGTTTGAGTCCGAATCAATAGGAGTCCCTATTCCTAATAAGAGTCCGTAAGCGGATAGAGCCCTAAGTAAGCCCTAATTAGACTCCACAAATGTCAATTAACCCTAATTGTAGCACATAAATGACTCGAGGACCAAATAATTTGAGTTCGAAACTTTAAAGCGTACGTAAATTTTGAAAGTACATTCTTAAGTATAACCTTGTATTATCGCTCAAGCTATTGTACAAATAAACGGTTGATTCAACGGATAATTGTAGTACCGGATATATATCAGTATTATGTGCTACAATTAGGGTTAATTGACATTTGTGGAGTCTAATTAGGGCTTACTTAGGGCTCTATCCGCTTACGGACTCTTATTAGGAATAGGGACTCCTATTGATTCGGACTCAAACTGGGGACCCCCTTTTATTACCCCCTCTTCGGGTCAATACGGTATATGTATATCCCAATAGTCGTCGAAAGTGAGATATAAGATTTTGGGATTTAGGGATATGGTCGAATGTGGGAGTTTGGGATTTTGGGATTTCCGGATGAGATCAAAGGTTGGATTTTGGAATTTTGGGATTTCGGGATATGGTCGAAGGTGGGCTATTGAGATTTTGGAATTTCGGGATATGGTTGAAAGTGGGGAGCTACTAAAAATAGGTCTAAACCTAAGTCTAAACCTAAGCCTAAGTTTAAGCTTAAGCCTAAGATAAATCAAAGCATATTTCTAAAGCCTCAGCCTAAGCCTAAGCCTTAACCTAAGACAAAAGTTTAGTCCAAGAGTCATTTAATATCTAATGTATGCTTAAACCAGAGCCTGCTCCTAAAGCCTAAACCTAAACGTAAGATTTAGCCCAAGGGTCTAGGATTAAGCCAAAGCCTATTTTTTTAAAGTATAAGCCTATGTCATTTTTACAGTCTAATCTGTGCTTAACCGAAGCCTAAGCCTGCTCCAAAAGCATTAGCCTAAGCCTAGCCTAAACCTAAGCGTGAGCCTAATGCGGGGTTCACGTTATAACCGGGGCAGGCGGGACACGGTTTGTCCTATGTTAATTCGACGTCAACGTTAAAGTTCGCGTTCTTATATCGGGTCAACAGACAAAATTCGAATGTCATATGACATTACAAACCACCGCTCTCAAGTCATCAATGTGTACAAGGCACGGTATGTTACATGATACTGTGGGACATTTATGCGAATATCATATGATATTCCAAAATTTAAACGAATATCATATGATATTCAGCGGGACAGTGTAATGTTCGGGTGCTAATAAATTAATGGAAAGTCCGACGACAAATGCACAGCTGTGCTTAAAATACCAAATACACGTCTGCAAATTCATTTCCGACACAAAACCGCGTAGAAAAACAGTGTCATAGTTCAAAAATTCAAATTTCAAATTCTAGTATCATATGATATTCAATAGGACAATTCGGGTATGTTACCTCAAGTATGCAGACATTTGAAAATATATCATATGATATTCGCTGACAATACGTCGAATATCATATGATATTGAAGGACAAAGGGTGACCTACACATGATGATAGCAGACAAATACGAATTTTTGAATGCGATATAGGGTTTATAAGCAGACAAAATGTTACCCTATAGTCTAATAGGGACAAAACGTGTCCCAAGCTGCCCCGGTTATAACGTGAACCCCGCATAAGCCTAAGATTTAGCCTGAGGGTCATTTAAGATTTAATCTACGTTTTACCAAGCTTAAGCCTAAGGCTAAGGCATCTCTAATGTTTATATAAACTTAATTTTTACGCCAGATCCTACGCCTAAACTCCTAATTCTCACGTAAGCCTAAAACGGAACTCTGCCTAATCCTAAACCTAAGATTGAACGTTGCCAATTCCTAGACCTAATATTGAGCCAAACGATTGCCTAATACGGGGTTCACGTTATAACCGGGGCAGCTTGGGACAGGTTTTGTCCCTATTAGCCTATTGGGTAAGATTTTATCTGCTAATAGACCCTATATCATATTCAAAAAGTCGTATTTGTCTGCTATCATAGGGTGTAGGTCACCTTTTGTCCTTCAATACCATATGATATTCGCCGTATTGTCCGCGAATATCATATGATATATTTTCAGATGATTGCATACTTGAAACCGAATTTCAAAGATATATCGGGTTAAGGTTAGGCTCCCCCAACCTAAGTTTATGTCATGGACGTATCTGTTAGGCATGTTGTAAAATTAGGGTATTGGGTTGGGTTTAGATCCCAATTTTGAAGTTGGTTTCCATGGCAAATCTCTATGTTTTATTTCAGAAGCGTTTGTCTTATATTTGCGAAATATTTGTCTTATATTTCAGAAATAATTTTCTTAATCGTTCATAAAACGAAGTCGTAAACTCAAGACATTTAAGCGTGAAAACTTTTAGACCAATATTTCTGAAACATTCAAAAAATAAGTCTTGAATTCAAGACATATATGCCTGGAGTGTGTATCAAGACGTAATTGTCTTAAATTTCTGACAATATTTTTTGAATACAAGACAATTTATTTTGTGTGCAGTGTCAGAAACGATGCTGTAACCAGGACCTGATGGCAACACACAGCATGTAATCAGCCGGTTGTCATGATAGTGTTCCAAGGAGTAGGGACAAAACAGAGTCCCTCGGTAAGGACTACTGACAAAATGCAGACTCTCGCTGCAGCGTTGTTTCTACAAAATAAATTTTAATTTTTGC
Source organism: Enoplolaimus lenunculus (assembly GCA_030248215.1). Classification (NCBI taxonomy): domain Eukaryota; kingdom Metazoa; phylum Nematoda; class Enoplea; order Enoplida; family Thoracostomopsidae; genus Enoplolaimus; species Enoplolaimus lenunculus. The sequence continues at coordinate 8,343 of JASANG010002988.1, forward strand.
GCATAGTTTCTGCTAAAAGTAATGCACAACAATAGTCCCTTCGAACATTGTCTCGTTGAAGTGTAAGGACATTATGCACTGCGTACTGTGTGTGTAGCGACTTTGCAGATCATGTAAGCGGGTTGTCGGTTTTGTCCTTGGACTCTACAATAAGACTACTTTTAAATATATATAATATCCTGTCTACAAAGTTCCTAAAAATGACACAGGTACTTACCCAGACCTGCAAAATGTTTTGCAGTAGTGCGCGCAGTATTACGTGGATTACCCATTAGGTTGGGAAAGTGTGAAAAAAGGTTTTGTTTGGAAACCGGAAAAGGTAGAAAAATTAAACGCCTATAACTTTCCCTGTGTTGGTAAAAATCTGGAAGCGCAGGATTTATGTGGAAACTGAGAGAAGTAAATAATTTAAAGATACTGAGCAGGATAAGCTCCAAATGTTCAAAACTATTTCAGTCATTTTAAGTTGTTTCAATAATAAAATGTTTCTGCAGGGGGATTGGGGGGAGGCAGCCCCGTGAGGACCTTAACGCAAAATGGACGAAAAAATTTCGCACCAGGAACTAGTTTCAAAAAAGAAAACAAAGCATTTAATGTTACAAGTGAGAAAGTTACCCATTTACATATTTGCGTAGTGGCAGTGCCGCTTTGATGTAATTCGGTGCGTCGCTTGTCTTATCCGTTTATCCGGAGAGACCGTTGTGACAATGTCCCCCCAACATCGCAGAAAGATCTAACGAGCCATCACATAGGCCATGATGGCCCCCTCGACGGGAATCGCTCGCATCCCTACTGTGAGCTTTTTTGACTATGATACTTGACGCAACGCTACCTGCCAAAATTTCTGGATCCGCCACAATCGAAGAGTTTACATAGATTGTGACCAAAGAATAAAAGTTTGGGTGCAAACTTTAAACGACCGAAGGCGCGACGTTTCTCGTCGAAGTCCAGCCGTTTGGTCTGCATTTCCCGGAGGAGCTCTATGAGCTCCTCAGGGGCGAGAAATTCATTGCGCAATTACTTTTACAGCGTGCGCAAGCTACATACTTGCCTAATCGATTATTTCAACATCGATAAAGGCGACACCCTATTTGGCAAAGCGTTAATCTGGTATTTGCGTAAACTGCCCACCGGCTTAATTGTTCCCGACAAGACGAACACACATTTAATGAAGATCATCAAACTAACCTGTTCCTAGTTCACACACTATGTGCTTAGTTACCGACCGTATTCCTGCTAATTGCGCGACAACCAAACCCCAGACTCCGTGCAACTTCCCCAAAATACTACAGAAAACTCCGGAAAAGACTAGAAAACCATCCAAAGACTACCTCCGCTAGGATTGACTATCCCCAGAAAACTCAAAATAACTAACCACAAGTTCCGTTAACACATACACAAGAATCATCTAAAACCCTGGTGCTGCCCGAAGGCTCAACGCACTATACGCTCAATCGAACCCCGCTTGGATTTCTTACGGCCTCAACCCTAAGTTCACTATATGTTTTAAACGGTAACATTTTTTGGCTCATGTTTAGATGAGGGTTTGACCATTTTCCCAAAAATTAAGCTTGAGCTTTAAATTATTTTTTCTAATGGGTCATTCACGTTATACTGTTTACGCTAGTGTAAAAAATTGTCTCCGCGTACGAGCCCCTAAGTCTGTAGTTTTATTGTTTCCAAATTACATGTCCAAATGTCACTCATATCCTGCGTAGGCCCTGCTGACAACTCGCACTCTATCTAAACGACATATGCTTGGTCACTTTGCCGTCCATACCCATGCTGATTGTCAATACATTATTTAAAGGACCACTGTTTTGTCCAGAGCCTGTCGGAAGGAGCTTTGCTTTGCAGTTATACAGGGTCTGTTAGAAGGAACTCGTATTGTCAGACACTGAGTCCAGACAGTACCTACATTGTCCTTAGTCCCTTCGAAGGACCTGCTGCCAAAACCCACTAGCTAATTACACCTTCTGTGAAGTCCTTATAGGTTAAGGACATTGTCGTTTTGTCCCACCCTTAAAACCACGTGTATGGACAATTTTTTTACAGTAGCGTAGACAGTATTACGTGGATGACCCAAAGGTTTAGGCTTTCAAATAAGTTATATTTTTACGGTGAAGCTTTGACTTAGGCTTCTATTTGGGCTTAGAAAACATGCTTGACAGTGTTGCGGACCTCATCTATATATGTTGGCCAATTTTTAACTCGTTCTGCTTTTCCGCCGTATATTTCATACATTGGATAAGAAAACACATTGTGCATTTAACCAAGAACGAATTTACATGCAAAATTTACAGCACGACTGGGCTAGATGACGCAGAATTGATTCAAAAATGGCTGCTCATCTAAATTAATCAAGAAATTTTGTTGCTAATGTTAATTGTGGCTCGGTCTGCATATATCATAGGGTCTTCCTAAGAGCCAGGCAGGTTGAATAGATTTACTCTTAGAGCTAGACTTCCATCTTAGGCGTAGGCTTATAATATTGCTAAAAATTAATTCTTTAGTTTGAGGTTTTAGCTTAGAGTTAAGCTTAGTTGATAGACCCCTGAGCCTCCTATACTGTTAATGGTTCTATAATGCAACAACACAACAATCTGATTTCTTTATTTTGCAAAACACGTTATGTATCCATGCAAGTGCAAGCAAGTCTTACCGCAAGTAATAATTTATATTTTATTTTCATTTTATTTATCTTCTCAATACCTTTTCATGCAACCGCTTGTAAGGCCACCACACCAATTGCCGTTTCATCATTGGAAGCATTAGGCGTCTTCGTTTGTTAGGCGCGGCACGCTTAGAAATCTATATACGAAAAAATATTTTTCAAATAAAACTGTGGTTCATTCGTAAAATTTATGAATCAAATCGTCATAAAAGTCTTTTAGATCTATGATAAGTGTTAGTTCCATAGTTTTTGCCTAATAGACGCAGTCATACACTTAAGATTCAGACTTGTCGAGGTCATGGACGTATCTGCGATTCGGTAATTCCACTGTAGGAGGATGTATAGTAATTGGTAATAGGTGCTACACAAATTTCAGAACATGAATAATACCAGGGTATAACTTAATATCCGTTTCCGTTATAGAAATACCGGAAATTTATGTAATTCTATGCTTATGCGGGCTTCACGTTTAAATGGTGCCACTCGGGTCACGTTTTTTCTACATGTTGCGTAAATTTTGTCTGCGATTAAACCCAATATGATATTCCAAATGCAGTATTTGTCTGCTACTATCACGTATCGGTTTCTTTTTATTCTTTCAAATCATATGATCATTTAAAAAATGTCTACTGAGTAGTTTAAATAGCTAGGTTTGCGTATAGCTGAATATCATATGATACTAATTGACATGTGCCGTTAAGATCATATGATATTACGAGACAATTAAATAACTGTCGTACAGATCTCATTCCTCATTTTTGCAAGAAATACAATTTTTGACAGGAAAATTTGAAATTTGGCGGAAAATACAAAATTTTGAGCGAAAATTCAAATTTGGCGACAAATTGAAATTTTAGAGGGAGACTTGCAGCAAATTAATATTTTAGCGTAAAATTCAAAATTTTGCGGTAAAACGATAAAATTGAAGTTATGGCGGAAAGTAAAGTTTTTGGGGGAAATTCAAATTTTGGCAGGAAAAGTTAAAATTTGTCTATAAAATATTAATTGTGGGAAAAATTGAAATTTTGGCGTGAAATTTAAATTTTGGCGGGAAAATTCAAAATATGACGAGAAAATTCAAATTTTGGCAAATTGTAATATTATACGAGTTAAACAACATAATGGAGTATCGTTTAACACGCTTTAAATTGTACTGACACTTCAAATTTATCTTCCTGAATGATATATCATAATGCTGTTAATTTCGAATTTAATATGATACTGACCAACGTGTCTGATAGTGTCACGTGACATTGGAACACTTATATGTTACGGTAACCTATGGGTCTGTGCTTTGCATAGCAATATCATAAGATAATCGACTCTGCTCCGTCCGTATCATCTCTGTAAAAACACTTTAGTTAAAATACGTTCGTTATATTTCACTAACTTTTTTAAAATATAAATGCGTCCTAAATATTCAGAAAATCTTTAATACTGAAATAACGTAAATAAGTGAAACTACTGCTGTCATTTGATGATAAGTGAAGTAAATGTAAAACTAAGAATTTAGTGTGCTTCAATTTAAATAAAACTTTGCCATGCAACAGGGATATCTACGACAGACTGCATGGTCGTCGGTAAGTCGGATTGCATCCCGACAGGCAAATCCCGTGTATCGTACGGCCGCTGTATGTACAGGCGCAAGTTACACGGCCACAGCTACGACAAGTTCCAGGCGAACGGTACCATACAAAGGTTGGCGATCGATTGGGTCAACCACGCGTATTGGCGATAATCGTAGTGTTTACTATCGACAGCAGGCGGAAAACATTCATCAACGGATACGTGAAAGTAGTCAGTTGGAACAAAAACAGCAGCAGTGGGGATCGCAGTCGCAAGAACGACAAAATGAACAATATACTCAAGAAGAACTGGACTTATATTATTCAGATATTCCGAAGTTGACGCGCCGGCGGCGTTTTTCAATGGACGCTAACTTGGTGATTTTTACAAGGTACGGTGGTACGCTGGTTATTTTGGTGATAGGCGACGCAATAAACGTTATGTTTTAGTCGTAGGGTATTGGGTGTGGCGGTGTCGTTGTATGGAAAAACTGGAGAGTTTGTGGGAATTTAAGATATATCGGGGAACCGCAGTTTTGTAATTTTAACGGGGCTGGTATTACTATTCTGCTCGGAAATTGGCCATTCTAACGGAAAATTGTGTTGCAGGGAAATTGGTGTTTGTTGACTTGTGACTGGACCAAACAAAATCTAAGCATAAGTTCTCAGAAGATTTCGGACCAGGCTACGTCATTTAGAACATAAAATTTGTGTCGTTATTGCATTGAAGCATAAAATCGGTGTCATATCAGTATTTGGGTGGGGGCAATAAACATTTATACGGCCGCATTACTAAATCAAGCGATAAGGATACATTGGAATAAAACTGAACGCAGTTATGGTTTGGGGGCTATAACACTAGTAAATCACGAACTTCTTACAGTAAGTAAAATTGAGTCTTAACTCGGCTACAGCTTTACTTAAATTTAAGCATATTTTTAGTGATGATGGTAGCAGAAATTTAAGTTGATGTCGAATCAACATGTAACAAAACGTGACCCGTCTGCTTCAGTTTAACGTGAATCCCGCATTAGCAAGTTAAAAACACTTAAAACCAAATTAGTCTGTCAATGCAGGTGGTGTACAATTGTTCGATTTGAAACAAAAATAGCAAAATTCGTTCGCAGTTAGCAAGACCAATAGTCGCCTACTTTAACTGTATTGGTAGAAAAATGAAGCAAATGTTAAGCCCTATTCAGACGTGCAAGTTTTTGCTACGAGAACTCGCAGCTGCACCCTGCATGAGTTTCTCACAGGTGAAAGTATTTGCAAACAAACATCATTTTCATTACGAATCTTGACATGAATTATGCGAATAATTTGCAGACAACTGCAGTAAATATTAAGCATAAGTTGTAAATCAACTGCTCAGGTAATGATGATGATATAATTCGACTTGCAAGAGAATTCATACCTATGAATTAATTCTGAGTTTATATTCATCATGAATAGGCGGAAAACTTGTAGTTGCAGGTTTACGCTGCAAGAAACATTCACGCGTAAGGAAGCTTCTATTCAAAATTTCTTGACTTGAAAACAATTTCATAATGATGCGTTTTCTATTTGAGTGTCTAAAATTGACAAAAAGCCCGTGACAACCGCCCTGGACTGCGAAATATCAAACAAGTTTGATATTTAAATTTATTCAAGATTCTTGAATTAATTCATAAAGTCTGATTTAATTCAGAAGCACTGAACGACATGTATTCCGATTAACCAATAAAAACGCTAGTTGCAAGAAATTGCATCGACTTGCGAATGCGTTTACGCGTGCCAATTAAGTTCAATAGATTTGAATTATTGTGAATTCTTTGAAGCTGCAAAAGCTTCAAGGCCGCTTTGGGACGAAACTTGCACGTGCTGCATGTTGAATGTGCAAGTTTTGCTGCAAAAACTTGAACATGTAGCGAATAGGGCCCTAATCATTTAAATTTTCGTTTTTCATTTTCGGTTCTCTTTATTATGATAACTAGTACGTTTCCCCATTCATTATTTTACTGTATATCTCATTACACCCTGGCACTATATAAAGAACACACGGCAAAAATTTAAGCAACACAATTTACAACACTTACTGTATCGCCAATTAATATATCAGCTTCAACAGTTTCAACAACCTGTTGTGGGTCTTCGTTGTTAGCTAACACAACGTACACGACACAACTTAACAAAAAACAAAATATAATATACAGTTTCATTTCAGTATTTTTTACTTTTGCACATACAACTTAAACTCTTGAAATTTAAATGATGACAAATGCCACAAATTATTGATTAATGAACGAATCTGGTTTGGCAAAGATAGGTATTGGCAACGCGCTGTGTACGTTTTAAGCTGTAGTCAAGCCAATTTCTATTTTTACCGTTAACGCGAATTTGAACCATTAGGTTGGCGCCACACGTCAAAAAATTGTACACAGATTGATTTGCAGTGCCTTGCGTCAATACACCTGCTCAGCGGCGTTTATATTAGATTTTGCTACAAATTTTATTTCCCACTTAATAAAAAGCGTTTATAAGCATGCTATATATACTGTTGACATGCAATGTTGTCTGAGCAATGTAATTAATGATTGGTGATAGTGCATTTTCACAGTTGTAAAGCTACATCCTGCCAGAAATTCTTGCAGTAGCAAGTATTTGCAAGGAAACATCAGATTTATTCTGAACCTTGACAGGAATTTACATGAATAATTTGCAAACGACTGCAATAAATGTTAAGCATAAGCTATTAATTATCAGTTCAGCGAATGATAATGATTTAATTCGACTGTAACGTTATTCATACATATGAATTAATTCTTGACGTATATTCATAATGAATAAATTGCAGCTGCAAGTTCTTCGCAAAACTTTTGAAAAATTTGCAGCGCATGTTTCAGATGGAAGAAAACATTCCGTCAAGAAAACTTTACTCGAAATTCCTTCTTGAAACTGTTTAAAAAGCCTACCACTTCGGTTTACTACTCATTATATGCAAAAAAATTCTAGTCAGCCTTGCCGTAAACGACTATATATCAAACAAGCTTTGTATTTGAATTAATTCAAGCTGCTTGAATAAATTCAAAATGTGTGAATTAATTCTGAAATACTGAACATCATGTCTTCTAATTGGCAACCACGAGGCGATATAAGTCTGAACGTTTTGTGGCCGCCTACCCTCGCCAACTGTTAGCTTATTATCGAAAATTCTGATTGGTCCGCGCCCATTAGGATAACCCATGACTGAGGTAGGTCTGTCCGAAAGTCACTTGCTCGGGGTATCACGGAGATCCGCGAAAATAGCAGTCACTCCAGCGCAAACAGGTCGAAATGCCCTTGCATTTCGAGAAAAGCAACTTAACTCAGCATAAAGCAAGAAAATCCAGCCAAATACTCTAAGCATGAGTGTTCTTGGAAGCTACCGCTCGCTAAAAACGACTACAAGTCAACATGCGCACTCCCAGAGATCCCACTACTAGATCTGACTAGAGAAGTGTTCTGTCACTCAGCCGAGCGACAATCATTTAAAATGCAGCGGTGCAAGTAGCGAATTTCTACGAGCGACCCAATTTTCACTAACCAAATTTTAAATATGCGCCGAAAACTTCACTAAAATATTAACCGCATTTACAAAATTTAGCGGTATACTCGAATTGGCTACGGTTTTATTCAAAACATATAGGCTGCGCCAATTTAACCAACGCTAAATTCTTGAGCGTTTGCAGAAACTAAGATAACTCAGATCAACTTAAGCATAGCACGCGCAACTGACCAGGACGTGCTCTATAAGAATTAAAAAAATACGGGTAGACCCAGATAGATATTTATAAAGAAGCAGAAAAGACAAGAAAACCATGGGTAGAACTGTAGCAAATGGCTAGATATCGAGTGTATCTGACTAGGCTTAGTCCCCACCATGCGGGTGGATCTCCTAACTGATATCTTGCTGATGTCAGTTTAAACTAGACAGCAGAAAAAATGTCTATATCTTTGAAGCTGTAAAACTCATCCAAACTCTATATATTTATATAATAACTTTCACTATGCCGTGTTCCTGATTACTGCACGTGTTTGTTTTGCTAGATGCATCTGCGCATTTTTATTTGGTTTCCTATCACCACCATCGTGCTTCTTTGGCATAAAAATGTTCGAAAAGCACTAGTAGTAACTGTAACGTTATCGACACAAACTTCACTTGAAATAGATAGAACTATAGCTTTTCTTGAGATCTAAAGCAAAATTTCACTGCTGTAGAATGATTTCGCTTTGAATTACACTTTTCGGTAGCGTCAGCTTAAACTGACATCAGCAACATGTGGGTACAGGTTTTTTCATCAACAGAAAATGACAAAATTTCACGTGCAAATATATTTTTAGTATGCACCTACTACTAAAATCCGCAATTAGGGTATGTGTTATCGTACGCTTTAATCTAATCCAGAGTACACCTTAGTGAGAGAGAAAACAGTTGCCTAGGTGTCCTATGAACAACACGTTTCTGCCTTTGAAATTGGACTGAACACAGGATTAAAAACTGTTGTTGTTTCACTATCATATTTATTCTAAGCCTGCGAGTACACAACAGCTGAACTTTGCTGCAGGGATATACCACAGTAAACACGAATGACACTGTACACCTTTGAACGACGATCGAAAATTCAACAATTACGTTGCCACTGGTATATCTCAATGCATTGAATGCAATGTTCCGCAAAATGTTTGCCAAAATAGTGTGTTTGCATCATTTAAAGTCGATTAGAATCCCAATTTGATTACTACTTAAGAGCAAAGGCGATGCGCAGGCTTCTTATAAGAACTAAAATATATATTACAAAATGCATTGTGGAGCAGCATTTTGTGCCATTTTAAGGTTTTCAATCTTGTCCAAAATCCAGCTAAGTAGAAAAATCGCGAAAAACTATCGATGTTAACATTGTTTCTTGTGTTTTCCATAGCAGTAGCTCTTGTAAATGTTTCGCTGGAACATGGTTCCAGATCCTAAATGATGTCAGTTTAAACTGACAGTATAAAAAGTCAGTGTAAAAAGGTCTATATTGCACAATTCTGAAAAGTATGCTTATTTCACTTGATAATGACATACATGCAACCCAAATATTGCGGTGCCATTCAAATCGTCTGATTGGGTAGATCTGGGCTAAGCAAGCGCTCTTCCTAAACATATGTAAAACCGCATGATCAACTAATTTAGCAAAAATTGGTCGGCGTGATACTTTATCAAAACAAGGAAACGCACAATATTAGGTTAGAAAACTAAACATACAACTTAGCCGGAAAATTCTGTTATACATCATGAAAAATAATTTACCCTGGCGTCATCTTCTGCGTTGTGGGTCATCCACGTTATAATGCGCGCGCTAATGGAAAAATTAGTCCAACCGCCCGGTAGGGATCTGTGTACAAGTCGAAGCTGCAAATAGCATGTAGGTACAATTTTGTGCGTTACGTACACACTATTAATTGTCCCGACACTGTCCGAAGGAAGTCGGGACAAAAGGTAAAAAATTAAGTAAAATAAATAAGTGTATATATATAAGTGTTTGTGTTGTTGCTATATGAACGCAGTGTAATATGTCTTTATGGACTACCGGACTTTATAGTGGTCTCGTCATAGAGCGTGTTAGAACGACGTCAGGCCTTACTCAGACCCAGACATTTTTTGCTGTAGCGAATGCAGTATGACGTGGATGTTCCAGTGAGGATTTGTAGAGCTGAGCTACCGCTAACGGTGCGCCAGAGCCAGACGGCCGAAACGCATCGGCGCTCGCATTTTAGGGGCGGTGAAGGCGTACTCTAAGCCATATTATTGCACAAATATAGTTAATCACTTTATAGCTCTTTCTAACTTCAGACAACCGCTGAAAACAAGTGAATGAAAATTACAGGCCGGCTAATATCTCCAAAGCAATCTGGAGAGCCGTTATACACTTGTAAAGTGCTAGAAAATAACTGCAGATTAGAATATGAAATAATCTTAGCAGAATTTCGAGGATCTCCGTCATTGGCCGCGGCAGCGGCCGAGCATGCAGAATTTGCGGCATCAACTCTGACCAAAACGGGGACTCCACCGCTGACCGATTGCACCAATCGATCTCGGTCGCCCAGAACCAACTCTGCTGCTGCAGAAAAGTGTTGCATTTTAATTTAGGACAGATTCTCTCACCCGCTAAGAAAAAGCGAATCTAATACGCGGACTCCCCTCATAATTTTATATAAACAAACCAATGATTAAAGCAATAAATCCCACTAATAATCGAAACTCCCTAACTAACTGGCTATTCACCTACGTTTCGAAAATCCTCGAAAACTCTCGAAAATAGTACAACTTGTTCAAAAACACAAAATTTACCTATTTTTAAGAATTAACACGCATATATCACACTACACAGACCAACGCCATATTCATTCCGCGTACAAAGCCTGACAATCTATAATAAAAATAATCAGCAGCTAGCTACGTTTTCAAAATTTCGACGGCAATCGAAATTTACAATAGGTTTTCAGGGACGCAGAAAACAGAAGTTCGGATAGAATTAGACATTTGAATTTAGTAAAATTCAGATCGAATCAATATTTTACAAAACTGCTATGATTTCCAACGAACATTTCATATCCAAAAACACGGTTATTCGTTTTAAATCGACACAATATTAACTATTTGCAACTATTTTCGAACTTTCCGGGCTACGAGAGCACTCACAAGACCTCATCGGGCCGATCTGAAAAGTTGGCACAACTTTTCGAGTGAGATCAGTTCTCGAACATGCGCACATATGCCTGTAGCGATTCCCTAGGACAGCGAAACTTCAAGGGCTGCCTCGTTCAGCACAGAACTCCCAGATTCAAAGCTGTATCTACCGACTCCAGCTTGTACGGGGTCTTTTTGCCCAGATCTTATACTCAAAGTTTCCGTGCCGCCCGAAAGCACACACAGTCTCCTAAAAATATGATTCCAGCTGCCCAAAACCTAAATCTACTAAGATTTTGAGTCGCTGGGTGGAGTGACGTCTGTATATCCCACTTTCGTTTAGCCCGACGTCCCCATCGGGACACGCAAGAGGTAGGTTAAGCACCATATGGAAAGATTGGTGCGCACACAGCAACCCACTAAAGAGCGCCACGCGTATATGTTAGCGACGCCTCAAAAAAGAGAGTGTCTACACATGTTGCCTAAACCAAAATATACATACAGACATTAAAAAACCACCCATAGGCTGTATATACCTCGTAGTCCGAATATTTTGCCATTTCTAAACGCATTACAGTATTCCAAAAAGCATTAATTTTTACCAAAATTAATGAGAACGAGAAAATAAAATCCGTAAAAACAAATTTACCACACATATGATTTTGAAAACAAACACTAGTAAGAATTTCCAGGTTGAAAAACTGCTACAACAAAATTTTCCATCGTCGACAATACAATATATATGACAAGTGCAAATATGTGGGGTTCACGTTATAACTTTGGCATCCCAGAATGCGTTTTGTCCCTGTGATTCGACGTCAACATAAAATTTTGTGATTTGAATAGCGGTTTAAATGTGAATGTCACATGATATTGGCTTACAAATTCCGCTTCTCCAGGAATCATCTTATACAAACAACCGTATGTCACATGATACCGCGGACATTTATGGGAATATCATATGATATTCTGAAATTCTACCGAAATATGAGTGATATTATGGAACATCCACGTTATACTCTCTAAAAACATTTTACTTAAAAAAAGTAAGCAATATTGTCCTACAAAAAAATTTAGGCTTATTTTACTTAATAATAAGTATTCCTTTACTAAAACCATGCCAATTTGTATTGTTTTACTTAAAATTTGTTTAGCTATAATTTTACTCAAAATTCATCTGTGTATTTATATACGCATTTCTTCTGCTTGTGTGTTTTTGGCAAGTGTTTAACGTTTTTGTTCGTTATTTCCGTTAATATATTTGAATTTTGGCGCCTTAAATTTGTATTTTTGTGTATTACCAGTTGTGTATTGAAATGAGATTAGATGTGCGGTTGTTACTTGGGTTTATTCCATTAGATGGGTCACGCCAAGGATTTTAACCAAGTCATACCCAACGGAACATGTTAGGGAGCAGTAAAATTTCAACATTGACCTGCAAGAATTTTGCATGTAGATTAGTGATGCCAAGACATTTACCCAGTGAGCAATGGTTATTTACAAACTTTGTTCAGCTTTGAGCCTTTTCATCCTAACACGATTGCATAATTATTGATTTTGCGCTTTATAACGCGTGCTGGTACATTTGGTGCCAAGCAAAACGATATTACGCTGTAAATTGCAATGAATTGATTGATAGATTCAGACGGAAAGTAATAGTTATTTCTCAGTTAATAACAGTAAACATCAACTCACTCTGAGTTAAGTTTATTCTCACTCTGAGTTGACTTGATTCCGGAAAAGTTAGTTAATTCAATCAGAATGATTTGAATCAACTCTGAATTATGAGTTTTGATAGTTCTAACTCAGATAAGTACTTCAACACATTCGGAGTTAAAATCAACTCACTGGATTTTACAGTGTGGTTCCATACTCCTGTCTAAGTCAATAACAACTCTTGATTCTCATAATATATTATTTCTCGCATTGTAAATGACGAAGAGACTTATATTTAAAGCTACGACAATTTACCCCGTAGGCGCTCCTACCCCGTGCACATGGGCCCCCGGCAGAACAAAATGCCATGTAATTGCGAAAAGTATACCACTTTAGGCGTCATTCAGGCTTAGGCATAAGCTCATTCTTACGCTTAGATTTAGACTTAGGCTTAAGAATATGCTTATGATTCTGTTGCGGCTCCGTTCTATACATTGGCCACCAGACCCAGACTTTCTAAACCCAGCAAGGTGTGGTTTGTGTAGAAACGTTTAACTGATTATTTTAACGTTATCGCTGGTTTTAAATGTGTGAATGATTAACGCCCCTTGGTTCCGATAACAATCGTGTTCTCAACCTTAGTAACATGTTATTGGCTGGCGATTATTAGCACGATGCGTATGTATCCCAGCGTCTAACATTTTGCTGAGTATAAAGAACGATCCTTTTTTCTTCAGCCGGCACATACCATACTTCAAGAAAAAGGAAAAATCATGTGATTGTATCTGACCTACCACCACACCAAGAGAACTATTCGTAAAGTACACATACCAAGGGTTTGAAAATCAGAATATGCTTTTTCTGATGCTGGTTAAAATTTTGAGGAAGAGGGAAATGCCTGGCCGTGCCGCAGATCTAAGGATATCTGGGTATTACGTATTATCCCGATTTCATTCATTCCAGGGACCGTTCTTATATTAAATCGTATTGAATCTCAATCCAGAAAATTTAAGTAAAATAGTATTTAAAGTATTAAATCAGTTAACGCTTATTTTACTTAAAGCCTATGTAGTGTGACTAATTTTATCACAAAAATATAGCTTGATTTTCAAGTAAATATTTGCTCACAACGTCTTGCTTAAATTTAAGTAAAACTTTGTCAAGCACCATAGTAAGTAAAACGGGTGCTTAATAAAGGCAAAAAGTTTACTTAATATTAAGTATATGTTTTTAGAGAGTACTGCACGCGCTACTGCAAAAAAATGTCTGGGTCTTAGTAAGACCCGACGTCGCTTTAACATACTATTACGAGACCACTATAATGTCCGGTAGCCCTAACGAGGACGTAAAGACATATTGCACTGTGTTCATATATATAGCATCGCAAACATACATAACAACAACACAAACACACATACACACTTATTGATTATGCTTAATTTTTACCTTTTGTCCCGACTCCCTTCGGACAGTGTCGGGACAACTAATAGTGTCTACGTACCGCATAAAATTGTACCTACACGCTAGATGCACATTCAATTTGTACACAGATCCCTACCGGGTGGTTGGACAAATTTTCAACTTAGCGAGCGCATTATAACGTGGACGACCCATTATGCAGGACAATGTAATTTATGCCCAAAAATAATATAACAAAAAAGCCAGATAATTTATCTGTGAGTGATTTCGAATACTAACTTAGCTTCTGTTTTTCTGTTCCTGGTAAAAGTTCTGCCTAAATTTATTCCTAAGTACAAATAATTCAAAGTTTTAATTTTAGTATCATGCGGGGTTCACGTTATAAATGGTGCAGCTGGGCCACGTTTTGTAACGTTGTATATATTGGTTAACATTTTGTCTGCGATGAAACCCAATATGATATTCAAAAAACAGTGGTTGTCTGCTAACATCATTTATCGGTCACGTTTTCTCTTTCAATATCATATGATATTCCATACGTTGTCTGTCAATATCATACGATCATTTTGAAAATGTCAACTGAGTCAGCTGCATAACTAGGTTTGGAATATCATATGATACTAATCGACATGTAATTGGCGGGAAATTCAAATTTTGGTGGGAAATTCAAATTTAATTCAAATTTTGGCGGGAAATTCAAAATTTGGCGGAAAAATTCAAATTTTGGCAAAAAAATTCGAATTTGGGAGGAATATTCAAAATTTTAGCGGATTGTATACGTCTTAAACTACATAATGGAATATCATATGATATTTCAAATCCGTCTTTGAATATCATATCATATATGCTGTTAATTTGGAATATCATATGATATTCAACAATATGTCTCATTACGTCACCTGACATTCGAACACTTGTATGCTGAGATAACATGAATACCCGTACATTGTATAGCAATATCACATGATATTTGACCTTTGCTTGTCCGTATCATATGATGGTAACAAAAATTTATGTTGATGTCGAATCAACATATGACAAAACGTGACCCGACTGCGCCAGTTATAACGTGAACCCCGCATCATATGATATTCTGCAGGACAATCAGGCCAGTTTACCATAATCTTGTGGCCATTTTCAAACATTTCATATCATACGACGGACAATATTTCAAATATCATATGATATTACAGTATTACTAAATCTGAAATTTGAATTATTCGTCCTTAGAAATATATTTTGGGAAAATTTTCGTCAGAAGTAAAAATGTAGGAGCTAGCTTTCGAAATAATTTAATGCTACATTATTTATTTTTTTTATTGTTTTATTAGCTTGCAAAAGCTGCATTGTCCTGCACAATATTGTCAGGGACACATTCTTTTAGCTACATCTTTCCTAGTTATTCGTAATGGCTATTCTGGTCGATAGGCCTGGGTCTGAGGAATCTGGCACGTTGGAGTATTGTTGTCGTGATTATTATTATTATTATTATTATTATTACGCCTTATATGTGGTGCGTATACCTGTACGTTGCTAGTGTCTGACCATAATGCGCCGTTCACAATAATTTTGTCAACGGTGCCACAAAATATGCCATAGCCCAAGGCTATCACGAGGTCATTTTCAAAATGACCTCGTGATAGCCTTGGGCTATAAGCGAAATCGCTTATAGCTCAGGGCTATCACGTGTCAGCACCGTCCTCGAAACTCGTGATAGCCCTGAGCTATCACAAAATTTCCTCTTCTATATATATTTATATTCATAACACACATATGTTTATGTGTGTTATGAAACGTGATACCAGCAAATTCATTTTTAAAATTTTAATCCTCTGCTCTGCACGATAGCTCAGTGCTATGAGGAGTTTTGTGGCAAACCTCAACTTTTGAAACACTGAGTGGACTTGGAAAAATTTTCACGCTTTACAGACTGAAAAATTTTTAGGCGTAAGGTGTCTAGAAATATTTTGAACAAAGTGGAAAAAATTTTCAGGCGTAAGGGCGTCTAGAAATATTTTCAGGCGTTTTATGGAGTGTCTACAAACTTTGCTGAAAGTCGTGCACTGCTCTTTATACATGGGCCTTTTATTATCAAAACGCGTGATCCAAATCAATTGTGGGCGACTGACACGCAGTCAGAATTGATCAGAATGGCATTCAACAATACGCTTTTTACGGCAACTGATATTTTGTCAGACACTTTTTTGGCCAATGTAAACAACAGGGGCGAAACAAAACCATATAAGCCTTGGGCTAAGCCTATACAAGCAAAAAATTTAATCTATAAAGCCTAAGCTACTCTAATGAGTCGTAAAATATGTAGTATTCAAGTGTTTTATGTATAGTATATAAAAATATAGAAGTTACGGCCCATGTAAACATCAGGGGCGCAGAGTTTTTCTGTTTGACTAGAATAGAGTATATAAGCTTTAAGCGCTCGCCTCTGTTCTTTACATTATCCGAGGTTATACTAGCGACGAACCCAAGTACCCAAAATCTCCAATAGCGAAACATTTTAATCCGCATCAGGTGGTGTTGGATTTCTCTTAATACTTGGCACTCAAGCCATAGTCGAACCTATGAATTTATATTGGAATTTATCGTTTATCAAATTATAAAACAGTTAGCAATAAAAAACTAATACGTTCTCGAAATGTACCGTAGTACTCGTTTTCACAATATAAAATTAAACTTTCAACGGCGATTATTTTTGTTTCTGTAAAATGCTGACTTTTGCTTTTGTAATGCTAAACTACAATCAACTGATTTGACTCTGAGTCTACACAAATGTCGGGACGGGACAGCGTTGCGCCCTGGAAGGCGTGATCCAAATCAAGTGTGGGCGTCTGACTCGCAGTCAGAATTCATTAGAAGGGCATATCAACAATATATATTCTTGAATATGTGGGCGACTAACTCGCAGTCAGAATGATTAGAAGGGCATATCAACAATATATATTCTTGAATATGCCAATCAAACACGACGATCGTTTTTATTTTAACAAAAAAGCATTTAATTACTGCTTATTCGCCGGCAGAATACAATCCACAAAATTCCTATCAGCCTCACGACATACTAAACTTAAAGCATTTAATTACTGCTTATCCGCCGGCAGAATACAATCCACAAAATTCCTATCAGCCTCACGACATACTAAACTTACTCACAGTGAGTGTATATATTTTTAGGTTCTGGACCACCCACCCACCGTGGCAGCTGTCACCACTTTAAGCAAAGACAAGTAGCAAAGACAATGTATAAATATGACATAGCCAATGTAAAGAACAGGTGCGGAACGGTATTTATATATACTACGTCTAAAAGCTTAGACTAGAGCGTAAATGAGCTTTAATTCTAGACCTACGCCTACGCAAAAAAATAGTTTAGGGCTTTTTATGCAAATACTTTTTCTTCGCTTTTACCTTAGATGGGCTAGACCGACACAAAGATTAAACCGTGAATTATATCAACAAACGGCCAAAAGGTAAATCCGGTTGAACCATCGATTTGTTTTACTAGAGTTGGGTAAGAAGTAAATTTTGTAGGCATATTTTTACATGATGATGCGTATATATATCCAGCGACAATTGCTGTGAACGCTAAACTGACTGATGCTCTTAAAAATAGCAAACCAATTCATTGAAGTTTTCTTCCAGGTGACCGTTGTTTCTGCAGTATTGCAGTCGACCAAAAACTCGGCGATACAGGATACATAATAGCCAAGTATAAAATTACGATGGTTGCTGCTATTTTTTGTAGTAGTGAGTCTGCCAAAATAATGAGAATGATGAATGTAATTGATAAGTAATCAGCATTGTTTTGGTATCGGTATGGCATTCTAAAAATTATATATACGTGAACAAAATGCATCACGTTTTCTCGTTAAAAGTTTTCACATTTTTGAATATTGATTCTGATATGTAAACTTTGGACGATAAAAAGAATTTTTCAGTGAACCGGAAAATAAAGAAAAACTTCGTTTTAGAACATCTATGTTTTCTGTTACCTACATAAATTGGGCCCATGTATATATAGAACAGGGCCGGATCGTTTTCCAGAGGGGCGTAGAGTCAGTTTAAGGTTTATAATTTTTGCTTAGGCTTAGGAATAGGCTCATCCATACGCTTAGGCTTAGGCTTAGGAATATGCTTATACTACTGTTCCGACCCTGTTCTATACATGGGCCTAAAATTGGCCTGAATAAGATTTTATGCACAAACAAAGCTTTTACCGTTTCAAACAAATGAGGCGCTCTACAGTAAGAAATTTGTGATTGGACATATCAAATCGTTAAAGTTAATTTTGCATCTTCAGCGAATTCCTACAAGGGGCAAAACTGGATTCCAATACGTTGTGCATTGAATTTCGCAGCTGATTCGTCATCTTCAATACTTGTAAAATGTCAACACAATCCGCAAATAGAAATATAAAAATGTTCTTGTCGGTATTGACATCATTCACTTTGGCGGTAGAAATATTGACATCTACTTTGGAAGTAGCAAAAAAATATGATCTAGAATCTAAACCCACTCTTTAAAATACCCTGCTTTCAGTTGCAACTATATTATTCGTGGTAGTCTTCAAACAAAAACTGTCACAAATTTTAAACGAACCTCAGTCGAAGTTAGTTTAAGATAGAGATGCTACAACCGTACACAATCTCATCTTAAAAAATGAAGCACAAACTCTATTAATATTGCAAAGAAGCATACTATCGTAGTATTCCAATCACCTTTGGATGACGCTTTGCCAACCAAAACGCTGTAGAAAATAAAATCGCCGAGACCTAACTTGACACTTTGTGAAATACACCATAAAACCTTCCCAAGTAAAAACATGTAGTACAGCACTGTACAACCGGAGATGAACTTCCGGATATGACTAAAAATCGACCCCCGTATCTGACAGAATTTGTGCTGGTTGTTCAGGCAACTTTAGCAGTGAAATTTTTGATATTTTTATAAAAACTGTGAAGTTCCAGTAAAAGTTTGTTGTTAGGTAATTTCATTCAATTTTCAAAGTCTAAAATGGTTGACATCTTTAAAAAAATCACAATCTGAGCATCTTTGACACCAGTTTATTGTTAAAATGATGAGATTAGTGCTTTTAACCGTCTGATTTTGCTTCACTTCCGACTCCAGGAAATTTGGTCGACCTCCGACTCTCGTTTTCACCTCCGGTTATTAACGCTTTCTCAGTCTGAATATTTTCTACGCCATCATGTTTTGGGGCTCTCAATGCTTTAAACATACTGTACCGTGGAAGGTGTAGAGTATTTAAACTATAACCACTGAATTTCAGCCCTATATACGGAGACATATAAATCACGGCCAGAAAACAATCAGCAACTACAAAGAAGCATGGTTCAAATGCAACAAGTCGCAGAAATTGCTGTGAAAACACAAAACCGAATTTAAAATAATCATTACTTTCTTCTTCCTCTTCTTCATCTGCGGAAACTGAATCGTTAACGGCACTGAAACGAACAATACGCGTCCCGCTATACTTTTTTGTGCCTCATGACAACGTCCGCCGCAGTGTACAAAAATAAAGAAAATTCCAAATACAATGCCTGGTGCCGCATGCCGGCCACCAACGCCGCGACCCTAAGTCATTAAAAGCTATATAGAAACAGAAGCAGCTGGACAATTTAAATCTGTATATTGAGCAAAAAAACTATATACCTGCCTATGAACGTTTAAATTAACACAAAAATACTATAAACTATTCTTCAGAAAAATATATACGTAACATAATATATCGATATAGCACACATTTTATTTTACTTTTTCGCAAGCTTAAATATATATGACATTGTCCGTTGTTGTTTGATTACACTTTATGGTATTCAAAAAAACCACTTGTGCTACTGTTTTTCAATTATCAATCTACCAACTAAGGACATCATGCGTCAGCTCGAGCAAAATCGACACCAGACTCCGGTATTTGCTGCTACACCGTAATTCTCAAATATTATACGCAATACGATCGCATCACCAGCGGATGATAGGCCTTGTACCTCTCGAATTAGCGCATGTTGGTGTTGGAAAGTAAAAGTGCATTTATCGTGCGAAACAAGAGATAACGTTCATCAGTTTGCAAACCTATCGCTATTAACTAATTAGTGCATATATAAGTGCTGGATTTACGAATATGGATCAATGTTCATGAGCGTAGCCAGAACTTAAAAGGAGAAGAGTTAAGTTCTTTATAAATTTCGAATGGGGACTTTTGTTGTAAACTGGAACTGCTTTTAAAACCCGAGTACAAAAATACCGAAGGTGAGTTTTGACACCTAAAAACCCGCAAACCAAGCCCTGCTCATGTCATATAAACTACTTACCCATCCTCCCTTTGTCTGACGGTGCCTATTCCATTCAACCGCTGTGCATCGCGCGGATGATACTGCGGATTTCCATGCTGAGTCTCGGACCACCGTTGCTGTTGCTCCCGGTTTGTAGACGGCACTACACGTCCTATTAACACCGCAGGACGACCACTACCGCCGCCAGTAGCGGCCACAGTATCATCAGTTGTGCAACGCTGTTGTTGGTGAGCCAACCATTCTTGCGTAAATCCGCCTTCGTCATCTGGAGTCAACGTTGGATTATTGGTGCCGCCAAGAACTGTAGCAGAGCTTGGTGCTGTAGGACCAGCCGCGGCCCTAATGCCATCAGTACTCGAGCATCCGGCACCCTCAGGATTTGATACGCCGTGTTTAGTTCCTGTAAAATATTGTAATTTCTTAAAATTTATGACTAGACATATATTCACTACTTTTTGCTGAATGCACTATAAATTATTTAATACCACAATTTTGTAATAAGCAAGAAAACGGGCAAGTATTGTCATAAAAATATAGCACCAATCACCTTGAATCGAAACCGGAATTCTGGTTGTACTCTGTCAGTTAATAGGTTTTGAAACACTCGAACTGTAGCAGCTGCAAATGTCAACGTTGCTATACAAGCAGAACCAATCAAATAGAAAAAATGTACCAGATTTTAAGCTCTCCAATGGCTGATTCAAAATTAACAAGACCATCCGTGAAATCGTAATAGGCGACACATACACTTTGAGAATATGGGCAAAACTATACAGTTGTCACGACCAAGGATCGACCGGTCTGGGTGTCAGCAAGTACGCATTCAACACTTTTGATAGAAAAAATTCAGCTTCATTTTCGGCAAAAAATTGACCGAGTCCCGCCACCTCGGTCTCCGTAGTTTAAGATCTTTGGTCGCGACTATGATTGTACACATGCTATACAAGAAGACAAAGACATTCTCAGATGTTTATAGCATGTACTAAGGAATCTGGCTCGCTATTGTGTGTAACTTTAAACCATAGCTTACGTTTTTTCTTTTTCTTCTCTTTCTTGTTGTCATTAGTTGTCGCTGCTGTTGTTGGTGGCAACGGCTTGGGCGATTCAGTTGCGTTGGAATGATTATTGAGAGGTTCAACATCGCTCATCATCACATAAGAATACATTACAGCAGCTCAAACACAAAATACGATCAAAAGGTCAACCAGACATTGGTATCAAAACAGTTCTATAATTATATTTTCAAAAGAAGTAACAACTCATGCTTAAAAACTCATCCTCCTTGAACTTGAAGTAAACATTTTGATTAAATTCAGCCAAACAAACAAGATTCGAAAATTATTTAAAATGTGCTAAAATATTTTAATAGCTTACAAGAATAAAATAACGCTGGAAATATAGGCTCGTTGCGTTTCTGTGCATTTTCGACCAATATTCGTAGCGGACCATGAGGACATAGAACTGCCACCAAATCTGAAGCCAAAGCCAATACACAGATTTAACAAAGATCAGGTCTACAATCTCTGGCTATTCAGAAAACACAGCATTTCACAAATAACAAAACGTTTCGACGTATTCACAGTGAACAAGTCAGATATAACAATACGACTGTGATCACAATTTCAACTTTACAACTATTGAAACTTTCAATATAAAATCAGATAGTCTTTATTTCTTCAAAAGAAAACACACTCGACGAAACTTATCAAAATTTGCAATTATAAGATTGTCCAGCGATAAAAATATGGAACAAATCTATTCCAGTAATAAACACAACTCCATATCGAAGCCAGAAACTCACCCCAAGCCGAAATCACTCCGAGCACAACCCATGTTGTCCAATCGGGCAAATATTTTATGAAAACCAATGCCATTTTAGTGCCGATACAATGACCAAATAAAAGCTTGTTGCAATAAAACAGCGGTCCTTTCCAGTGTATACAAATCATACCGACCACGCCAAAATTCCACATTACCACCACACCGGTGATATAGCAGTCAGTCGGTACGTTGCATGTTTTCAGCATTGTCCTGTAAAACAAAATAATAGACCATTTCTTTTGAAAAACTTCAATACAATTTACAGTCAACCATAAATGTCTTCAATTTCTTGCATTCAACGCCTACCTTTCTATATAAAAATGAAACACCTTCACATGCACGCGATACTTTATAATTCGAATTCTAGAGTTGAAGCAAGCCAGACTGTTTCTCGGGTATAGGCCAATTACTTTTATATAAGGGGCGTAACAGTAGGCGTATTCCTAAGCCTAAGCAAAAAAAATATAATCTAGAATCTAAACCCACTCTTTTATAGACCTACCACCAGAAACCTGGACACCCCTTGAAGTGAGACCGGGTATATATAAAGTCAATTGTCCTGGGCCAATGTGAGATGTATACAAAACAGTGTGTGTAGGTAAAAGATTCACCTACGACAAAGTAGCAGATACCGACCGAGTCAATTCACTTGTGTTTGAACCATATATTAATTTAGAAGCTGAGTTTATATTCTGGTGCTCAGCTGGATTGTTTGTCAAAATCTGGATTTTTCCGTTTTTCCTAGTATAAAATGCGGAGTTCTGGATCTAGGGCAAAGCAAAAAACGCAGTCACTCGTATTGTACAAGATTTCTCACAAAATTCTACCAGCTTCTTGTTTCCTCCGAAGGCGTTCAGCATATATAAAGTATATAGAATCGAAAAAAATAAAAAAATACTTTGTATTCTGTTCAATACGGTGAGCTCAGACAGAACAGATTGCTCATACCTACATTGTAGCTTGATTCAGACGACTCGCTCGCGAGGTTTTTGACTGTTTTATTTTTCGAAAATTTTCACCTACAAAGAGGACACAAACTGAAATTCTCCAACGTGACTCGATTTAAAAAACTAAGTTTTAGGTAGAAACCCAAGGCACGGATCTGGCAGGAAGATGCCCAAAACCCAAACTTGTCGGTAGGCATGCAACTGCTATAAAAGCAACTAACCTGGATTGACCATTTTTCAAGCAGTTTCAAAGACGTGAAATGAATATGAGAGATGTAAAAGTAGTGAAAAAATGGTATTCACTACTGATGTATATATATATTTGTAGTATATATAGGTAAAATATTAAATATTTACGCTATTGCTATAAAATTTTTACAAAAAACTAATGTTTAGCTATCACGCCACGCCCGTAGCCCGCTCATATACTTGTTGTTCCTTATTTCTTTTAAGTTGTTGCAAAGGCAAGCAGCAACAAAAGGGGAATGCACACCTTACTTTTCTAGCCAGTGTGCTCATTGTTCATTAAAATCAGACTGCTTGTTAACATCAATTTTTAAAACTAAAACAAATTTTCGATTAATTTTTTTGATTTTTGGGCAATTAAAACAGGGGCGAACAGTTTTTTATAATCATATTTCTGAGTATAAAAGCCTAAAGAATGAGTTTTATTCTTAAGCCTAAGCCTAAGCATAGCTAAAAATTAGCTTAAACTTACGCTTCGGCCTACAGGCTTTTTCACGCGTCAGACTCTGTATAGATCTTAGACTTTAGGATTCGTTTGGACAACAAGTTGTCTGGCGACAAATTGTAGATATGCATTAAAATGAGAAATTTCTGTATAAAAACCCCTCCTGAAAAAAGTTTAGGTAGCCCCCTACCAAGGTTAGTTGGCTACAGTACTATGTTTCACTTGTGGCTCGAAACGGTGCACCCCAGCCTAGTGTCCTTAAAACAGTAGTCAAAACCAAAGTTTTGTATATTTAAAACAGCTTTTATAGACCTAAATGACGTCTGATTTCTCAAAAGTTTTGCTAAAGAGTTTTTATTGTACCCTTCCCCGTTTGAAAATGTCTGAATCGTGGCAACTACCCTTTAACAATAACAAATTTATTTAATAAAATACCTAAACCTTTAAACCTTTTAAAACCACGCCGAAATTAAAACCACGCCGAAATAAAAGAAACCACAAGAGATCTACGAATACCTACACAAACGATTGTTAAATGCCACATAGCAACAAGCGAAAATTTGCATAAATAGCTATTCAAAAATGCAAAATGAGAGCCGCCCAGGCTGCTGTATATAGTTTAAAATCAAAACAAATCATACTACAAATTCCGAAATTCACAACAGGTTTTTTATATATATATATATATATGTATATATATGTATATATATAAATATATATATATATATATATATATATATATATATATAATGATTTGTTAGTATTATGCGTTAAAATACCATTTTTGTATTTTTTGAGCTTCTTCAAGGGGAGCACGACAGTTTCTTGACTTCTATGCCTTTCCACTCGCACACCTGCACTGCGTCTGTGTGCGTATATTTTTGACTAAAATCGCGGAGGTTTCATCACAGGCTTTGGGATTGCCGTCAGATCTTAAGCCGTGGCTCAGGCTAGTTTCATACTTTAGTTTTCAACATGATTCATGTATGGCATATATACACAACCCCGTCTCTGCTTTGACCCTTTCAGGGGTCTCCGTGGTATTAAACTGCCAAAGGTAGGTTATATTCTCCGACTGTAGGTATATATACCTATCGTTTTAAAGTGTTTGTGAAATTTGCATAAAAATCATTTTACGGCCAACCCACAAATTTGCGTGCTGACCTTAAATTGTTTGCTCAATGTGTGCTAAGGTTTTCTTCTGTTTAAATTCATGCTTTAAAATATCATGAGAGAGCATGGAGTCGTCTTGCTTTTTTGGTCACCTGCTGCGCCTCTGGCGGTTTGAAATACCAATAGATAAGGCGGCGGTACGTTGAAAGTATTGAACAAAGCCAATTGTCTGTGAAAGAAAAAGCGTTTGAATATCCATCTTAAAACTTTCCATCTTTAAACTTTTAAACTTTTAAACATCGTTTTTATTGCACAGAAATTGCTTGACTCGGACCTGGTGAGTAAAATGACACTTAGAATTTTTATAACACTTTTGCGACAGTGCGACGTTGTATCCTACTTTAGAGTGTTTATCTGCACACTATTGACGACGATTGGCAACGCATTTCAAGGGCGCAATTAAATTGCTTTTTATGTTTCGTTATTTTTTGTTTCAAGTCTTTAATAACCATTTTGGATTAAAATGAATGTTCACTCTTGGAATGTTTGGTTCATATACATGTATATAAAAATTTAACGCGGGCCTGTAGACAGTGGGGGCCAGAGAAAATCGGCCTCCCAACCAAAATTCTTTCCATTTCGTAGACAAATTCCTCTGTTGAAATGGAGCCCTAGCCAGGGGGGGTTTACGTCTGCTCAGCCCCCCGCCCTTGAAAAATTTTCCCTCTCCGTCCCCCTAGAAAATTTTCAAGCTGCCCCGCAGTCAATTTCTAGCGCCCTGCTTTTAGCACATTGAGCTGGCTGCAGGCCTGTGTAAAATCAGGCTAAAAAGTAAAGCAAAATTTGCTCATTATCAGATTCTCATCGAAAGCCATTGTCATGCAGTCCTGAGCCTGCCTAAAAATCAGTGTTAAACTTTATAAACTTTATTCAAATGATTGAAATGATTTAAAAATGTGGAAGAGCTTAAAAGCTTTATATATATTATACAGGTTTTTCAACGGTTAATTTTTTCAGGAGGTGGGATTCAACCCTACTCTTCGGCTTCCCTCTGGCTAGGGTTGTCTTAAAAATGTATGAGAACCTAACATAGCACGGGCGTTCGGCTTAGGTTGGCAGCGCAGAACTTTGATAGGCTGACAGGTTTTTCGTTCCTTCCTAAACCCCAACACTGTTTATGTGCTTTGAATTCCATCCAATAGCCACTGAGTATTGCTTTTGTTA
Organism: Enoplolaimus lenunculus; assembly: GCA_030248215.1. Classification (NCBI taxonomy): domain Eukaryota; kingdom Metazoa; phylum Nematoda; class Enoplea; order Enoplida; family Thoracostomopsidae; genus Enoplolaimus; species Enoplolaimus lenunculus. The sequence continues at coordinate 34,467 of JASANG010002988.1, forward strand.
ATCAATCAGGTTCGATTCCACGGTATTTTTCGGTGTTATATCTAGTATTATACTGCTAAAATGCTTGGCTCGAATCTGGGTTTTTAGGTCCAAAAAGGTTTTAAGGCTTGAGTAATAACTTTTCCTAAAACCTCCTTACGTGGAAATGTACAGCAGCCCTTATTTGATTGGCTATCGCCTTGATGTTTGAGGTAGGGCGTATTCTATATTAAGTCGTAACTTGTCACTATTGTTCAAAGTTGGCACTTTAATACGGTTTAATAGCCCCAGTTGACCTTTGTCACTTGTCAGTCATAATGTTTGCCTTATTAACTCAGTTTTTATTTGGTGTAAAATTTATATATATATATATATACGTTTTAAATTTTATAGAACGCAGGCAGAATGAATTATGATTTATTATTATTCATTCTTCTCATTGCATCAATCATAGTATTAACTCTTAGCATTAAAATATACCTCAACGTAATCAGCGTTTTGCATCGCATTGAAAGAAGCGTGTTATCCTTGCACGTATACTTCAAAAACGTGCCACAACGTACTGAACGACATCGTAATCCAGCCAGGCGATACCCATGTGTTGAAGCGGCCAGCACTGATACTGCTGTCAAGTCTGAGCAGATGATTTGTACTATTGAATCGCAGTACGTTTTACACCTATTTGGCTCATACTTTTTACGGTCGTAGAGTAGTTTTAAATTTTTTGCAGCAAAGTTTCCAAGAGGATTCAAAATTTTTCTAAAACGAGCTGGGTATCTTGGTTTAATCCCCGCCCCCTATTGATCGCTTTAGGCGTAGACTTTTTTTACCTTGTTAAATCCGTTGCTCAAAGTATTTTTCAGACTGCCTGAAGGCCGTCTCTTTTTGGGGAAATTTCCGGGGTACAGATTTTACAATCCTTTTTTCCCGAATATATATGTCTTTGCAAATTCTTCGGTTTTTGGTTTAGCTATTTTAATGTCAAATGGGGCGTGTATAATTTCTATTTGCGCTGCACAACATGATCGCTTGCATTTCCTTACGTTTGTCAATCCTGTGTTTTCAACGTGGAAGCACTGGTTCGATTTCAGCTGGGGGACTGAAATTTTGGAAATGTGTCACAGCACGGGCTAGGTCAAAATTAACTTGAAGGGCTTTTCAAAAGTTGAATAAATTTTATACTGTTTTCCTGAACAATGTTAATTTTTATTCAGCTTTCCTGCATGAACAGAATACCGCAAAGAACTGCAATATTCAACCCATGATGTTACTATTTTAAAATCTGGTGGTGTCTGATCGATTCAGGTTTTATGGACCCATGTATAGAACAGGGGAGGAACGTTTTCCTGCGTCGTTGTTTTAGAGTCAAATAAGCTCTAGACTACTTTTTTGCTTAGGATAGGCTTAGGCTTGTGCTTTTAATAGGCTTAGGAATAGGCTCATCCTTACGCTTAGGCTTAGGCTTTAGCTTAGAAATATGCTTTTTACTATTGTTCCGACCCTGTTCTGATTGATACAGGTTTATATGTGTGCGCCGTCTCCCTGACCCTTTCAGCAGCTCTTGTTTTGAGTGGCATTGCAAGATGTTGATATGGTTGTATACATTTTGTTTGTATAAAATGTCAAGGCGAATGGGGCTTTGGCTGGTCGATTTCGCCGAAAAAGAGCGCACCTTCGGCCTTGCAAAAACCAACCGCCAACATAGTACACGCAAATATATATATATATATATATATATATATATATATATATATATATATATATATATATATATATATATATATATATATCTCCAATTTTATTATATCAAAATATTTTATGTATATTATATGTATATAAACGTTAAAATTTGCATATTGTCGGTTTGTTTTGTTTGGATGAGCGCTGACAGGATTTTTGTAGAGGCAGAGTTTAATAGTTTCAGTTTTTAATAGACATATATTCATATATATATATATTGATTCCGTTTTTAAGGGGGGGATATTGCAAACCAAAAGGTTGCGCTGTGCTCGCCACGCGCCGCCGGCACGCTGGACATTTTGCCGCGCGGCACGGTAAAAATTTTGCGGCGCACCGACGTGCGGCGCTGTAAAACTTTTAAAATGCTCACCCACCGGCGTGCGGCGGCGGGCGGCTTGGCTCTTGTATACTTTCCCGAATCTGTATAGGACACTGTTGAGCCACAAGAAAACATAAAAATTTCTGGGGGTGAAAATTGTGAGGTAGGTCCCTTACTATATTTTATCCCGAAACAATTCATGCCCCCTTTGCCTCCCTTCTGGATCCACTCGTAGCCAGCGGAAGCCAGGGGGAACTCAGTCTCTCCGTGGAAAAATATTGGCCCCCTAGAAAAATTTCAACCTTGCTTGGAACTCATTTAAAAATCCTTGAATGCCCCTCCTGAAAAATGTTATGCCCCCACCCAGTGGTGCCCAAACACGGCCGCGCCCCCCCCCCCCCCCGAATGTTTTGCAACTCTAAAGATTTTGTGATCATTGAAAAAATATTTTTGTTTGCCAAAGTGGGGCTCCCAAGACTCACCCCCATATTGGCAGGGTGTTGGGGATGCTTTCGCCAGCATTGATCTCTTTCGTTACAACTTTATGCTCCATAATGAACGGTTTAAAAAGTAAAGACATTGAACCTCTTGAACTACAAACTAGTACAACGGTAGTGGATCTATAAATGGGATTTTATGCAATTTTATCTCTTGGTCGTCCGACCTTTCACCTATCCTCCAAAGAATGAATGAATGAACTTGAAAATGCGACCTGTTTTGTTTCTCATATTGTGGAACTGGCGTTCTGTTTTATATGTGTAATCTTTAATCTTTCTTTCTCACGATCTGAGTGCGATAAAAGTGTCAGTCAGCAAGAATTTTAACGTGAACGTGTTTCTAAGGAGGCGGACCCGTAGGCAAGGGAAGCCAGGGGGGGCTAACTATTTCCTGGAAGAATATTGTCCCCCTTGAAAAACTTCAACCTTGCTTTGACCACCCAAGTATAGGTGAGCTGGCTACGGGCAAAAAAAGAAAGCTTATTTAATAAAAAGGCTAGGCCAACTATCCGCCGCCAAAAAAGTTTTAAATCGGTCATTATAAAGTTAAATCCGCCATCGCTCGCTTCGCTCTCGAGTTTTGGGGCCCCCACCTCTGAGTTTGGGGAAAGCCCCACCCCTGTCTGCTCGGGCACTGCGAACAAGTTTCTGAAATGTGGGTGTGTGGGGATAAATAGTGCCAATTTGGCTACAGAGGGGCTGAGCTCCTATGTGCCTATGGACCCGTCTACACGCGAACCTAAACATATATATATATATATATGTATATATATCTATAGATATAATATAATATAATAATATAATATAATATAATATAATATAATATATAGCTGCATAGGCTTTTCAGGCTACCTGTGTTGTGATTTACATATTGATATATTGTTTCGTTTCACACGTTTTTCTCAGAGTACCACCTACGCCGAATTTTATGTTACATATATCGGCGTTGCGTTTTAAACAATGCATACTGATTTTGATTTTAATACTGGGTTTTGTATTGGTTGCGATTGTGTTTTCAGGTAGGTTTACTCATACCTACTGACCAGGGTGCAACCGGAATTCCGGTTCCGGTTCCGGCATTTTTTCACCTTCCGGTTCCGGTTCCGGTAAATTTTTACCGGATTTAAAAATTCCGGTGTTATAATTTGGCCGTTTTCTTATTAACTTTGCTAATTTTTAAGAATCTCTTTTGAAAGCCACTTGTACTCCGATTATAAGCCATTGATAATGGATTTCAGTTCAGTCGACGACGAAAATCTAAAATACAACAAATAAGGTTGTTTCACAAATAATAGAGCAAAAAATGCGATTAAATTTTTGCTGAAATCCATTTTTCACTTTCCGGTTCCGGTAAAATTTTCAAATTCCGGATCCGGTTCCGGTAAATTGTAATTCCGGTTGCACCCTGCTACTGACTTCTAGGTTGCTTGTAGTGATGTGCCGAATTAAATTGGCATCGGGACTTTTCGTGATTATCAGCTTCAGTCTTGCAAAAAATTGCCGATTCTTTGTCATACTTTTTGCACAAATCAGATATCAGTTTCATTTCTGGGCACATATTCAATGGCGGATCCATAGATGGGCCACCCCGGTCGTGCCCCCCAACAGCATCTCGACAAAAATGATATACTTAGCAATTTTGTGACAATAGTTCGCGGTTTGTGTGTGGGTCAAAAGTAAGTTTATTTTACCTGTGAAATTTTGGCCCCCCATTTTGGGATCGTGGATCCGCTACTGCACATATCAGTGTAAAATTCTATTATCGTTTTATGTTGGTTTAGGGTTTAAGCCTTTATATACTGGTAGTGTCCTATCTGTTTTTCAGCGTTCTCTACTATTTTAATACAGTTGGAATCGGTATCGGCAAAAATTTTGGTATCGGCACATCCCTAGGAATCACTAAAAAAGGGTTCGAAGTAAATTTTTTTACTTTTGTGTTTTGCAGATCCTCATTTTCAACAGAAGCTCCCTCCTCCCTCAATGTCCTATAGTGAATTTTGGAGAAGTAAACTAAAATGACTACGAGCTTTAGTTTTATAATGTTCCGAATAGTCCAAAAATTCGCCTACGTCTTATATATATTTTAACTCAAACAGATATATATCACATTGAGTGGAATGAAGCATTTTAAAATTCTGTAACAGCTGATAGCAACATTTCGGACTCGGCAATTTTTTATTAGGAATGATTCGGATACGGTCAAATCGTAGACTCGGTGCCACCCTGGTCTGGACGGCCTTTTGCCAGGCGGATTTTTTAGTCCAGTCGGCCTTTTGTACATACATACATACATACATTTTATACACACATACACACGTACATATACGTATATATACTTTTGTTTTGATGTCGGCCACAATCACGTCACCGTGCGGTATCGTTCGTCAATACTCACCTACGATACCGTATGATTGATTTTATGGATGGTGCCGCGCAACAAGTGTTTTTAGCGTTACCCTTTTGTAGTACAGTTTTTTGCAACTTGCGTTTCGTGTCCATCTTCGTATTCCTCATACCAAGAGTGGGTGATGCATACTTATGCAACTGGGTAGATACATTCTGTGCTTTACATTTTAGTTAATTTGGGTTTATTGCATGTAAAACAGCGACCTCCCTCAGAATATGGGGGTCGGCCAAAAACGCAACGCCCGGGGATAAAAAACCTACCACGCGAACGCCGAGAGTTGCACACTGTTGTCTCATTTCTACTTTTGCTCATATATATATAGTTTATATTTTTTGCAGGCCAAACTGAAACGCTGTTTTGCAAAGCCACGGTATATATTTGATTTGCAATTGGAAAAAGTCCAGCTACAAAACCAGTTTCAAGTATTATGGATTTCAAATCTCAAAACGGTACGTCCGAACTCTGCATTTTAGGTATACCTACAAGCACGTACAGTTTTGATGCGCCGTTCACAATATTAGATTTTGTTGTGCCACAAAATCTTTTTTCATATTTTATATAGCCCAGGGTTCATGAGGTCATTTTCAAAACGAGAGCGATTTTGTTGCACTGTTGACAAATTTTATTGTGGATGGCCCATATCCCAATTCATCCATTGACAACTTTATAAAAATCCGAAATGTGATCCGCTTGACAATTCGTCCCCCGTCGCTTTGGGCCAAAAGCTGAAATATATATACGCTCAGGATACGTTAGGACACTGAAGGAAGGAAGACAAGTTGTCAGGTGAAGAATGTTTTACTATACGTTTAAGGGTTCAAACAGGAACTATAAAAGTGTGCCGGAACAAGAACAGAAACACGAATTGAATTTTTTGCAGCAACCGGAGGGAACCGGAACCGGGTTTTGAAATAGTTTTCATTAAATTTTCGTTAGAACTTTGCTGTTAAACTTGCCAAAAATAGCTTAAAGCGAATTTTCGGGCGTAAAGCGGAAATATTAAAGTCGCAGTTTCGGTCATCTCATCGGTCAACTTTTTGTCATCACTGACAAACATAAAATTTTCAAAAGATTTATAATGTCGGTTCCAAACCACCAAGACTCAAGAAACCGAGTCCTGCCAAGTACCGAGACTGCTGAGATTGAGGCCCTGACCCTAGGGAACATGAGCCAAGTGAATATTGCAACTGAACGCAACGTTGCAAAAACACAGAACAGTAGGTATGCAATCTAGTATTAAATTTGAATTCTGGCTCTGGCTGGATACTAAAAAATATCTGGTTCCGTTAGTTTTGGTATTTGGTTCAATCCTAAGGGTATACTACTGTGTGGGAACCAACCCTGACGATCTGAACCTGGTCTAAAACTGACTAGTGCATGATACCCTTTAACAAGAGTATGCAACTGGGTACATTCTTTGTAGAAAAAATGTACCCAGCGCGCGTTGCATTTTTGCTTACTCCCCCCTATTTGGGGGGGGGGGGTGGTCAAAATCTCCATCGATGTTGAAATTCATGTGCTAAAATATGTATACTAAAATGTGGTTCGATTATATTTTCGGTGTTGGCTGGCGGATACACGTGTAATGAACGTAAAATTGACCCCCCAAAATGAGGGGGGTCTTTGTACACAGAATGTACCCAGTTGCACACTTTTGTTATTGATCATCCACTCTTGCTAAATACTAAGAACGAAGATCTGACCACTGTCCAGTCCTCTAGTGGTAGGTGCTGAAAACACAAGTTCGCCTCAGGGTACCTTGTAACTAACGTGCCCCTTAAGGGCTGCCGCCGGGTCATGAGCTTGGGCACCCTCAACATTTTTCGTACACACTGCCCTGTTAGTCGGTCTTTCGTTTTCCTTTGTCCCAACCTAGGCGATTGAACCCAACCATGCTGGGCCCAGCTTTTAAATTTTTATAAGGTCCGGTGGAGTGTACAACAGCACACATGCCCATGCACGGAGCAACCGCAAGTATAACGCTTGTGAGCGAAATACTTCATGGACCACGTAAAACTATTAGTTTTACAGTCCATTTGTTCCGGCTTCGGTGAATGTAAATATCAATTGTACAAAATCCGACACTGGGCTTTTGCCTTGCACTTTTGTGCTCGGGAGTACTTTTACAAGCTGGATATTTAAATCTTTTTTTGAGCGGCTCACGCAGCCGCAGCAACCTAGGACTAAGAATCCCCTTAAATACCGGAGCGAGATGCATTTTGAGCCGCGTGGAAGCTCCAGGAGCGAGGCAACGTCCCTGGAACTTGCGCGACAGGATAGGCAAACCATGTCTCTTAGCAATTATAATACGCGAACCGCGATCACAAGCCCTATACTGACGAAATGCGCCCTGCAGTTCCAGTTCGATTGCGTCGGAACCACTATGCATAGCCACACTACCATAGAATATATAATGGCTCCATTCCTCTTTCTTCGGTTTATATGGAC
>JASANG010000680.1:0-41792 GCA_030248215.1 Enoplolaimus lenunculus
TACCGATGATGATAGTGACATTGTAACCGTTGCATCGACGGCGAGCCGGTTCGATTTGTAAAGCTTAATTTTTTAATCACTATTCAAGATATATATATATACAAATCGTTAGATTCTCCTTAACCAGCTTTATTCTGATTTTAAGTACGTGTGTAGGGAATGCAATTCCCGTAACAGTACCACTATAACAAAAATCGTCTTCCGTCCGATTGAAAAATTAGCATGTCACCGTTCTTTACTGACTTTTCGAAACTAAAGCCTAAGCCTAGACCTTAGTCAACCTAAGCCTAAACCTCTAAAAATGTGGTTGCATTGAATAGAATGGCAAGCGACGTATATTTTTCTTAGAACATTTGCATTTCTGAATATTTTTTGTTTATTTTTCATAACTTTTCGCTTGTGCGGCTGTAATCGGCGCCCGGTAGTAATACTTTTGACGCCGCTAGAATTATTATCGATGCCACGTTCTGTTTGTGTGCACTTGGTGGTGCCTGATACAACTGCACTGCATGCGACTTGGTTTAAGAACGAACAGGTGTAAATTGCACATTATATGCACTCAATGCCACATTTGTGTGTGACTAAGCACTTTTCAAAATTGCTGGTCTTAAACATAAAAAATGTTTTTGCCATCAGCCAAATGAACCTGATGACTCTGCTTTAAATAATATATTTCTTGCTCGTTATGCTTTTCGCAAAAAAATCTTTACTTCGAGTTAAATTTATACCCATCCCATTCCGGCTGCTATGTTTTACTATAATTTGGGGTATACGTTACTACAGACACAGTTGCAAGTTTTTCAATTGTTAACCCCATATTTAAAGATTCCAGTGTCTTGTACGGAACCAGCAGCTTGAACACTGCCTAGCATTATGGGTTTTAATTGTTATTGCTACAGTAAACAAACCTTTCCATGTGCCTGACGGTGCAAAATATTTATTGTGCTTCGTAATGTTGTGTTTAAATCATGCACTGTTTGCAAGCATAGTGTTTTCGATTATGCATCGGCAGTCACATGGTAGACAAAAATTAGTGTTTCGCTGCAATTTGATGTATAAATAAACATTTATTGTAGAATGTCCACCTGAGTGTAATAGCATTACCGGTTGCAAAAGTTTTAAATCTGTCAATGACGTTTTCCGACTGTTTTTCGCCCCATATTATAACGCATATAATCCAATGACCGTTATTGTATTGCTAATGTTGGCATTGTGGTATCGTGAACTGAACAACTTGAGGTGGGCTATAGATAGCAAAGTGGTGCTGAACAATTTTATTTAATTTTTAGTAAAACCCACCCCGTTATATTTTGCTAACTAAAATACGAGTTGAAAAGATGAGGTGTTTCTGCAACTCAAATGTTAAACAATGGTAGATGAAATATTAGTCCGTTTTTGAATGTCATTTTCTCGATTTCTGCGAAATAGATTTTAACAACTGGTTCTAATGTGGTACGAAGAACTACGAATTTTTCGAAGCAACTTGCGATTATGTGACCGAATAATTGATATGTGAAGCAGTTTTAGTTTTCTAGGTATTACGGGCGGTGTTGAAATGTTTCTAGCTGGTGTTTAAAGTTACATGAATAACTTCAACTAATTATTACAAATTCTGAACAAGTGATATTAAAAAGTCTAGTAACCTTTCAAAATTGTGGATATAAAAGAACGGGTTTCTGGAACTTGAGACTCAATTGTGAAATTTTGATGCCGCGGGCGAGTATGATGTAGTTTTCGAGTGTTTTGCAGTAAGAGTTTTTTGCGCAGTTTTAACAGATTCTCTGGATCTGTAGTAGTTTTAGTGTGTAGTGATAGTAAACTGCCTGTAGTCTCCACAGACATTCCAGTAGTATATTCACCTGCTAGTAAATGGGAATTTGGGGAAATTAATTTTTCTGTTACACAATCATAAGTTAGTTGCGAATCGTCCAGATAGACATCGTAGCCTTAGATTTGGCTTCAGGTATCTTGTTTATTTTAGGAGTAGTTATACACCAGCTTGTGGGTGTACCGCCGATCATTTGGGAGTATATATTTGTAAGCAGAATTAATTAGTGTGAAAAGTTCTCTTGGAAAAGCTAACTGTGACTTGGGTGAACTAAGTAAAAGTTAACTAGTAAGTGCTTGGAATGCCGACCATCTACACTGTACCGTTGTTACACTTTGACTGTTGGAGAATGGAAAACTTCTGACATTAAGTAGATGCCAGAGAACCGAAGTAAAATCTTGTCTTCCGTTGAGATTCAACTTTAGACAATGTCTCTGCAACCCAGGCATCGGATTACAGCCGGGGTGTAAACGAAAAATAAAAATAACGGAAACGGATAGTGACCAAAAGTCAAATTAAGAGAAACGGAAAACGGATATTGAAACACAAAAGTTTCAAAGATGTTTTATTTTTCTGCCAAAGCAATTGAGGCGTGCAAATATTCCTCGTGCTTTCTTAAATTATGATGACAAAATGGCGTATACATCGAAATTTTTACATTTTCGATGAGTTTTTTTAATTTTTATCTCATTTCAAACAATTGCGTCATATGTTTGATGAAAAATTGCGAGATACATACGTCATTTTCAAGTAAATCAACAGCGCACTTTTGTTGTATTTTGTTTGGTTCGGTTCGCAAAAACTTTTTCCGACCGTTTGATTGGTCGGTTGCGTGAATGGCATAGTAAATGTTTCATATTTACTACAGATTTTGTAAACAACTGAAACATGTTTCAAATGGTTTCATCCGCGTGTTCTGCAAATCTCAGTATTTGATCACAGCTTCCAATTCGATCCAAGCGAAGTTGTTCAGGGGTTGATGACGATTTTTGAAGGAAATCTGAAGTAATTGAATTTCGCCGCAGCAAAGTCCAAGTACTGCTGCACGTTGTTGATTCGTCAATATATCGCCAACCATTGCTGCCAAATGGGGCATATGGTCGGTCACGGAACATATATTGAAGCTCCAGGTAACGCTTAATATCTAAAAATGAAATTTTACCACCACATTGCGATGCGAGCATTTCAATTGCGCTCATTAATTCTTCGGTCGGTCGGCCACCCAGTTTAATGATCGCTGAGCGCAGGCGACGTCGAAATTCCATTCTTTCAAATCGTCGACGTCCATAATAATGAAGCCGTTCAAAATAACGTTTCAAATGAGTTCCTGCTAAATTCATGCACATTGTAATAATTGATAGACCCAGCAGGCAGTAGGTTAATATGCAGGCCAAATATAAAATACTGGACACATGAACAGTTCCAAGTGAAACAGTTGTGATGAACGAAAATGAAAAATGAAAAAAATGAATGAATCGCCAATCGTTTTCCCAGTACATGAACATAAAACTTCCGATGCAACAGTAAAAGAACAAAACACAAACATAAGTTACGATAGGGAACCACAGCTGCTGTTCTGGTGTTCGTGATTCATTTATTGCGTCAAGCAAACTGATTTCAGGTGGCTCATTGATGGTCGGGACGGTTTCAAATGTGTCCGTCTGCTGCTGGGCTGTTGTCTGCGAATGAGATGCTCGGGGAATCGAGTTTTGTGCCACAGGTCCGTTTGAAGTGGGTTTCGTTGAGATAACAACCACAGTTTGTTCATCTCCAAGACGGACTCGTTTCCATAAAGCTGCCAGACGCTAAAACAAACTACTCTGCTATCAGTTTGTCATTCATTAATTGTCTGAAACAGTAAAATCTACAATTAATCGCGATGTGTGTAATGTTGGAAATTCCAATCTGGAATTGGATTCCAAAAAACTTTCTGCGGTTTTGTATCAAAAAATGTTTTTTGATTGTTTCTTACGTCTTTCGGTTGGGTCGAACGTTTTCAGTTTTCTCGTGATTCTGCCTGGTAAAAGTTTTTGTTAGTTTTACGTATTAATTCCGTTCGATAAAACTTTTCTCAAAAAAAAGAACGAAAACAGTTGGAAACTGTTTTACCGAAACATGGAAAAACTGGGAAAGTGTTAGCGTACTAAACAAAAACTATTGGTAACGTTTGTATCGAGGCTAACCACCGAACTCATTAGTTTTGAAAACAATGGCCATGTTTTTAAAAACCATGTTGTGCAGCCAACATCGCCAGATACAGTGAGAGATCTTGAAGCGTTCAAACCAGAGAATGGTGATTGCCGAAATTCAACACATTTTGTGATTTGATTTCTCCAACCCGGTTTTCACATTCGTATTTATTGGAGTTTGTGAGTCTAAAAACCAATTGCTTACTGGTGACAGGTGCAACGTACGCATGCATGGATCTATGCAGTATAGTTTATTTATATAAAAAGGTCTTCAATAACTCGCACAACTGTGGCAAATCGTCAGGGAAAACTGTAAAATATGATTTTTCGCACGGATCCCATCAGGAACAAGTTTCGCTCAAGTTTCAGAATGCTGATAAACTAGATTTTGTAGTAATGTTTGACTTGACATTATAGGTTGCACAGGATATCGGATATCCGGATACGAAAAATATCCGCATGAATATGCATACGACAAGAAACGTGTTTCCGGATATCTGGATATCCGTCCGGTATCCGAAATGCTATTGTGTACAACATTTTTGAAATAATTGGCATTGTTTCACTATTAATGTAGCTGGAGCTGACGAAAAGAAATTCTGTATTCAAATTTGAGTTAAAATATTAAACGATATTCCTGCATATATAATTCCATGAGGATTTAAAATTTTGATTTTGTAAAACATGCCAAATTAAAACAAACTTCTGTTTAGCTTGATGTTTATCGAAATAATGACTTCATATATTTGAATTATCTCGAAATTAGCGCAGTGAAAAGTATGTTTGCATCGATATACGCACCGTCAATCACTGAATTTGTTACCTTTGCAAGAAACAAAATCGACTAAGTACATATACCGAGTCGCGTCCCAAGATTACATATTGGGCGTCATATTAATAAATTATAATCACTCTTGATTTACTGAGACGCCCAGCCTAACTGAGTATGTGCTAATTAGTAAAACGCTAGCTTGCAAATATGGTGATCTGTAAAGGTCACATTTCAATTTCCCATGACACAGCAGCCATGATCTCATAACTTTTGAACTCAATCCCCCACGCTAAGCAATTTCTTATCATGCACCAAAACAGTCCAAAAGTACTTTATCAGCCATTCTGGCTGTCTGTAAACGAACAACATAGTGTGGGCTTGTGTTAACAACCCCATCCTGCTTAGTGTTCTTTCAAAATGCGGAACGTTCAAGGAAGCAGTAGCCTCCCCCTGCGACACAAAAAGCACAAAATTGATTCAATTTCCTCCTACGTTTCTATCCTGCAATTAATAGTAAATTAGTTGCGCTAAACCAGCCATCAAACGCAAAACATAGCGCAATTCAACTCATCTCGTCGCTTTTATACAGTTTATTCATGAAAATCATAGATTTATTAACTGCTGCAATTAGGTATTTTTTCGTCTCTGTAATAGACCATAAGATCAGAAATAGTGAAAATATATATGTGTCTTAAAATGGAAGTTTAATTGAAATTATTAGTGGACATTATGAGTTGCCAAATCGGAATTATGTTCTGATATGTTACTATAGCGGGTCCTGAAGATCTGTACCATATTACTTTTTAACAATCAAAACATATTTAAGCCTTCTCAGCGTAATAAGCACAAGTCTAAAACAAAGCTTAGCCTAAGCCCAAGCAAAAAATTAGTCTAAACTTTGAGGCCATTCTTTTTCCAACTAGTGAGAAGGCGGGCAGTAGCGGATCCAGAGGGGAGGGGGGTAAACGGACGAACGCCCCCGTCAGAACCTTTTCGTAATAAAATGGTAAGGTTCCTGTGACCTTACAATTTTTTCTTTCAGGAACTTTTTTGTGATAAATGATAAGGTACCCTACCTTACAATCCCCCTTCAGAAAGTCATTCTGTAACAAATTAAATGGTTCCCACTTTACAATTTCCACCTCACGAATTTTTTTGGTAAAAATTGCGTTTCAAAACATCCGCTGCTGAAAGCTGGGCGCCACTAAAAGTAACATGGCATGATGTTTGTATGACTAAACGTAAGTATATTTTAATGTGGTTGTTTCTTCTTGGAACGTAAAACGACTCATGTATATATAGTTCGAAGGAGGGGTGACATTCGATAGAATCGGAAACAAACCAAATCAGCTCAATTTCAGATGGCCAACGCCAGTATTTATTAGCCAATAGCAGTCTTCGAAACCGAATATCCAATACTATTGAAACAGTTGCATAATAAAAACAAGTTTTACAGAATGGTATGTTTAACAATCATAGCAATCAGCTTGTGAGTCAAGGAACTTCCCTTAGAGCAACAAGTTGAAACAAGTGCTTGAGAAACGAAAATTGAGGATTCGAAATAAAAAATTACTTTCGGATATCCGGATATCCGGACAAATATCTGACAAGAATTGCCGGATATCCGGAAATTAAAAAAGTATCCGTTGCCCATTTACTAGACATGTTGGGCGTTTTTGCTGCTTGTGCTCACTGCATTCGTGATGGGGCTGAATAGAAGCAGAAGTAATTTCTGTTGTCTCAACTGACGCTTAATGCCACTCCCGTTCCTTTTGTGAATGAATCGTGCTTAATTGATCTTTGAACTGATTGCTTTGTATATAACAGAATTTTCGATTTTGTTATTTTCGCTGATCTGATATCACCATCTGTGTAACGCCTTAACTTTGAATTCTGGTTAAATTCATAAACACAACAAAACTACAAATCTTGTTAACAGATTATTTTGCCAAACACAAACCTAGAGGTTCGTGGCAACCTAGTTTGCAGGTGCCGTTTTCGGCAAAATGTATAGCACAAGGGGCATCCCATTTTCCTAAGTGAAAAACTTATGACCAGGAGAGCAGCGTAGCCACTCCTGTATAACGGCTATGAATTCCGCTGGTTTGGTAGAACAAACACATGCATTATGTTGGGTCGGAAAAGTGGAAAATTCAAACGCCTGAAAATACCCTAATTCGGTAGAGAAAGTTAGAGATGTAAACAAGATTCTGAAACCATGAAAAGTGGAAAAGATAAACATATAGGTTTTCTCTATGCCTGGTAGGGAAGAAACTGCTTGGTTCGTCTGGCTGGAAAAATGGGATGTGTAGTTCGGTTCGGAAAACGGGAGCAGTGGAAAGTTCAAGCCTAGATATATGATTCCTTTTGTTTGGTAAGGAAAGTTGGAGATGTAGGCTAGGTTCGGAAACCGAGAAAAGTGGAAAAGTTAAACATAGCTTTTCTCTAGGGGAAGCGCACCCGCAGAGGGCTATAGCTACATCCCGAAAATATAAGCACGGTATAAGAATATAAATATAAGACTAGGAAGTCGGTCAGGACTATCACACGTTTCCTATCACTTTAACCACGTCCCAAAAAAGTTATTACAACACAACCCAGAGGTAATTTTTTACTTTGAGCTAAAACGTTCTAAAAGTAAAACAATTTGACCGTTAAAAATTAACAGCACAATATATTTATTGTTTTTACTCTAACCTCTGAAATTCAGTAAATTTAATTTCCCAGAATTAAACCACCCAATGGCCAAACAGAGGTACTAAATCCATAAACAAGATTTTACTGCAAAATCATTACAAAAATTGTTCGGCCACCATACATAAAATAATTAACTTCAAATATTACAGTACTTTTTCTGATGACCAAAATTACCCCACCATAACGTCATACAGCATCTTCCATATTAATTTAGGTACACGGTGTGAAAAAATGCAACGGCCAACGACGACTAATGTATGCTGGTATTAGTTTTTAGATGACATCTGCTTTTACGATACAAAGTTCGAAACGTACCAAGCTCAATGTTTTTGCAACCGGCGTGTTTATATTTTGTTTACACAAAACTACACATCAAGGCTTGTAAACAGCTGAACTTTTTGTTGACTGTCCAACGATGACCTCCAATATTTATTTGGCACGAGAACACATACCTTTTTTAATTGCGATCGAACAACGACAGTTGCTCTATTTGGAATCTATCATACTTGTCCTCGGTAGTGCTTCATATGGCACGTGCTTACAACTGCTACCAGTGTTGTTCGCACCCATCTTCTTCCACAAGCTGCGTAAGCTTAGACATAATGGAGATATTACTATGGTAAAAAGTTCAACCCAGTATTCTTAGGTTACCAGTGCCAAAATGTGATTGCGACCACGGACATGAAAGACACAGCACTTTCCAGCTTCCACAATAGTATGCTTATCTGAAAAAGTTCCGGTTGTCGCAGCTCTGCATATCACTCTAACATCACTAGCTATGTAGTTACCACTGATCCGCTCGATTTTATAAAATAGTGGCAAAGATACCTTAGCATTTTTTCAAATGCCGTGTAACAATTAACCTAATTTAAGAAGTTATGCCAACACTACGTCTAATACTGTAATAGTTCAGTAAACAATTGGTTTTGACTATTAACGGTTGTTGAGATTTATCTTGATGCCATTTATCTGAGTCAATATTTATCGAAAATCTGCACAAATTGTGTCCTAAATTTACAGCTTGGCTTCGTACGCAGAAGAAACCAGAGCATTCCACCTCCATAATAAAAGAATAAACTGTAGTTGCTACAGCTAGGAAATAAAACCCACTTTAGCTGTTACTGGTAAATTACCGATAACTTTAAAAGTCAAAAATTTTGTGTAAGACATACTATAACATAACAGAACAGACACTACCGCGGCCTTTGTTTTTTCCAGTGGATTTAATTCGTCCAGAAAAAACAATCCCTGAACCACAACAATTACCGAGGGTGAAGACTTTGGACCAGTACAACAGATGCACTGTTTAGCGTTGTTGCGTGTCGTTTTGATCCATTTCAGGATTTTTTGAATGCGAACTTTTAGCAACAGATCGGACAAAAATTTACCGATATCTGCACCTGTTATAAACATAAGAGGAATGCCAACAACACCATAGATGAACATAAACAATTTTGCCACATCGTTATGCAATATGAGGGCGTCAAACCCTGAAATATACAAAACAAATGGCAAAATTACATTCCCATCAGGACGATTAAAGGAATAAAATGTGCGATGACCATCATTATTTCGAAGCATATAATTGGCAAATGACGGCAATTCCACTAGCGGAACCTTCAATTTGGGGCGACATGCTCCAAATGTCATCACTTTAAACAGCCGGAGCTGGAGGAGATTAAGCTGTGCTAAACCGTAAATAATATATCTTTTACTTGAAGCAGGAAAAGCTTCGGCCGAAATCATTGTTTTCATCAATTGTCTTATGAAGCGATGTTAAAATTTTTTGGGGGAGTTTTTAACAAATGTTGACCGTCAAAACCTCTAAAAGTGTTCTAAAAATTCAAACAATAACATTTTAATGACACAGCTCGTGAAAACAAATACTAAAGTTTTTACCTTGAAAATTGGAGAAAGTTCAATATATTTTTGCCGGGGTTGAAGTCTGTCACGTGGTTGTACCATGACATGTAGTTCATTTTCTACGTAATTCTTGAGACGGTCTCAAGGCCGTCACTTTTAGAATGAGAAATTTCCAGGGTATATATTTTACAATGCATTTTCCTACGATATTTCAACAGCTAGCAGGTTTATGGTTTTTTGGATTAGCTACATTGAATGGAAATCCGTTGCCGAACATCAGCGAAAGAAATTAGAGCTTAGAGGTTCGTTTTAGAAAAAGTTGCCCTCTCGTGTTTAGTGCGTGGATTCCCCTTAAATGTGCCATTCCTATTTTTGATCCATACACGTTACAGTGGAGGCTTCATTTGCATATGCATTAAGTATTTGTATTAAATATCGTTATACAGTTACGTTCAGCATTTGCATTTTTTGCCGCTACAGTAAATTGTTAACACGTAAACTGTCCAGCTCAATAGGGCAATAGGGGCTGTGGCGCAGTCGGTTACCCGTTTGTTCCATTAGAGACGCTGTGAAGAGTATTTGAGTGAAGTTCGATTGCTGCTGGGGACGTTAAGATATTTTCAAATAATTTTTGAGCACCGAATTCATAGACAGATCTGTCTCGGCGAAGAAGCAATAACCACCATATTTCCAGATGTAAAGTTTTATTTGAAACTCTGTTCAATACGAAAATGGAAGACGTTACTTATTTTTCTTTTACGATCGCCTTATGATTGTTTTCTCGCGAAATTATAAAAAATAACCCAAAATTTATATCCTTAGCTCCTTCCCACATGAAACTTTTGGATTTCATCTAAGACTTAGGGTTGCGCTATACTTGTCGTCCGGCACCGTCCGTGGCATGTAACACTAGTTGCGTCACCATCCGTCACCACCATACGGTATCGTACGTGCGCAATTCACGTACAATGCCGCTTCTACCAGGGTGCAACCGGAGGTGAAAAATACCGGAGCTGGAGCCGAAACCGGAGGTCAACGAAACTTGCGCAGCCGGAGCCGGAAGTGAGGCACAATTAAGCAGTAAAAATGATGGTTAACTAGTAAATGTTAGCCAATATCTCCAAAATGTTGTTGTTTGGTTTTAAGCTCGCATTGTGACAAAAGTGAATGGAAACGCGCTAAAAATAAGTTTAGCAAAATTATGCAAAATTTCACTACCAAAATTGCCGGAACCTCCGGCAAAAATTCTGCCGGAGCCTTGAGCCGGAGGCAGACGTCCGGTTGTACCCTGGCTTCTGCTTGGCTTTTCAAGGGACTTATTGAGTGTAACAAAAACGTTGACTTTATATTGAATGGCGCAAAAAGCCACGTAACAAGGTTGCTGACATCGTAAGTTTTGGTAAAGTCAAAAGTGATAATTTGCAGTAACTCTGCCGACCAGCCCTTTACTACGTCCCCTGATGGTAAATCACAATTTGCTTCAAGTGTTTTCTTTAAAGTTTAAACCATAGTATCCCAGATTTGTGTTTCAGCTTCAGGCATAAAGTAAATCGGTGTTGTATTATGTATTGGAGGTCATTCATACCCCGTCTCCTGGACCCTTTCAGGGGCTGCTTGTTATACAATTAAAACGTAAACATACCACATGTTGTAACAATGGTTAAACTGTATAAGAACGCCGAATCAATTCGATACCATGAATTTTGTTGGCGAGTGTCATTTGGTCTGAAGATAAATCCACGACGTCTGACTGCGGTGGTTGGTCGACGACGGGTGTTTGTGTTATTTGACTGACATAATGGAAATGCAGCAGTCGGCTTATGATACTTTCCTGTGAAATGTTGCGTTTCGATTGCTTGAAACACTACTGCACCAACAATCAGATATAATAAAAGACTGCCAATAAGTGCAACATGAGGAAACATCACCCGCAGTACCTGGAATACGTACACAAATTTTAGGTTTCAATAGTAGAATTCATTCCACCGTTGACGATGCACTTAGCATATAATCTTAACTCCCACAGATAATATTATATTTTATATTTAACTCAACTGATTATGGCTGTTAACACGATTTTTATCTGCAAGAGTTCTACCCACCTACGCCGCCCATCGTTACTGATATAGATCCGGTATGACGACTTTTCGTTGAATTAAACGTTTGTCCAGTACCAAAGGATTGAACGATAATGGAAGGTTATACTTAGGAATGTACTTTCAAAACTTAAGCGTGCTTTAAAGTTTTGAACTCTACTTTATTTGGTCCCGGAATTATTTAGCACTAACGATAATGGAAGGTTATACTTAGGAATGTACTTTCAAAACTTAAGCGTGCTTTAAAGTTTTGAACTCTACTTTATTTGGTCCCGGAATTATTTATGCACTGCAATTTACAAATAACTGACATTTATGGACTCTTATTACGGTTTAGGGAGTCTATCCGCATACAAACCCTCATTAGGGATACAGATCCCTATTGATTGGGATTGAAAATGGGAACCGACTCTCTTATTATCCCCTCTTTTTCGGGTCACTATCCGGATTTCGTCATTTCCATAATGGGAACAGAAACGGAAACTGACACTGATTTTTACCTGAAAGGAAAACAGAAACGGATATCCAGTTACACCCTGGTATATACAGAATATATAGCAAGCAAGGTGTGCTGCCTATGGACTTGTTCTTAGGATGACAAAGAATTAATGAGGCTACGGTTTAGTTGTACAATGACTATTGCACAACCACCCTCTAAAATCCCCCAAGTCGATAAACATTGTTTCTAATAATACCTTAAAAACTTTATCTCCACATGTTCGTGGCTTGAGTCCTTCATCTGGCGTCGGTGGTTCAAGGTATCCTGAATCATCCACAGGCAATATTAACTTGAATTGTGCACGAGGTTTGTCACTCATCTGTGGCGGTTACACGTAACCGTAGGTTTTTATCTTAGAAACACTTGCTATATTGACATAATTATAGAGCCTAAACGCGTGCTTCGATAATGCAGATGCTACCAAATATAGTAACAAGTTAAACTTGTTGCAAAACATCGGATTTAACCCCATCTCGCATTGAGATGCCTATAGGCAACTCAGAGCAGTGTATATACGTTAAATAGTATATATCGCACCGTGTTTAACAATTGCAACACGTATACATAGTACTAAATCCCCACAAGACGTGAGAGCCCCCTCGGGCTCAAGCGTCAAGCTCCTATACGTAGCTGAGTGGTGATGGTATACGCCTCCCACTCCAGTCACCGGAGTTCGAATCCTAGCATAAAAATAGGTCTCAGGGGAAATATAAAATATTAATGTGAGAAAGGGTTAAATATATTTGTCATTGTATTAAACTCAGTATTTTTTGTACAGATCCTGTGAGTCGCTTCGCCAAGTCTTTACGTGGTTGTTTTTAAAATATAAATCAAAAACGACAATGATGGGAAAGCTGGTTTTTGTGATTATTTCCCATTCCCACCGGTCCACACCAAAAATAGTCAGATTTTGAATTTTTTTCACATTTGAGCTTTTCGTATCCGCACTGGATTATTCCGTACGCAATGGTTCACGAATTATGTTTGCGTAACGGACTTGGCAACGTCAGACCATAACTAGTGAAAAATAGTCTGATTGCGGAAGGTTTTACACCATTAATTAAACTTTTTAGTGTTGTGGCGGCCTGGTATGACATCTTCCTTTAAGATTTTTACAGTGGTTACCGTGTGTAATTGATGCTAAACAACAGATTTACAACCAATTAACGCGTCTGCGGTTTATTTTTTTATCTTTTTCTATTCAAGTCGCGCATTTCATATCCTTTTTAATTTAAAAGATTTTTAAGTCAACTTGCAACAATAAACTAAAATTTCGCAATCAAATTTTATGTACCCTTACCGTCTAAAACTTTGTCATAATCGTATATCCGACAATTCTTGCCGGATGTTTATCCGGATATCCGGATACCATATCCGGATATCTGAAATTAAATTTTCTATTTCGCATATCCGAAACTCGATTTTGCGTTTTTATGGGTTTCCGAACCGCAATTTTCGTTTCTTAAGCAATTCTTTTAACTTTTTGCTCTAAAACAAGTACTTTGACCCACAAGCTAATTGTTATGAGTGTAAAACACACAATTCTAATAAGCAGCCCCTGAAAGCAGCAGTGAAGACGGGGTAAAACAGGAAGTTTTTATAACTTCGTAGGCTGCATCGAAGAAATCATAAATTACATAACTTTTCGACAAACATTTATGTCTGGTCCCAAACGTATGGACAAAAGTCGAATTTTTCAAAAATTCAAATTTTGGATTAACCTTTTCTCACATGAATATTTTCTATTTCCCCTGAGACCTACTTTTATGCTAGGATTCGAACTCCGGTGACTGGAGTGGGAGGCGTATACCATCACCACTCAGCTATAGAAGCTTGACGCTCGAGCCCGAGTGGGCTGTCACGTCTTGTGGTGATTTAGTGCTGTGTATACGTGTTGCAATTGTTAAACACGGTGAGGGCAACTCAATGTGAGAAGGGGTTAATGGTTAGACGAGGTCATCACCAATTCAAATATGCGAAATTTTTCCAAATTCTGCCTTTTTGGACAAACAATGGCTGGTGGAAGGATAACGAAAAAGGCCCAAAAACAGACACCCGTGCGAATTGTTTAAGACGGGACTACGACAATTGCAAAAACGAAAATTGAAAAAGCAACATTTGTCAAAATGCCAAATATTGTTTATTTCCAGGCACGGTGCCATAGACACAATGAGAGGTGTGGCCTCCCAATCCATAAGCAACAAAATGTTTTTCCACAGTTGCATAGCAATTTAATAAATTTGAATATTGCGTTCATCAGAACAATTGGATAGCTTCGACACTAACTCGAGGAGGGAGTAGAATGATAATCTCATCAAAATTTTTGGTCCCGTCGCTACGCGCAGTACATGACGTATTGATTCCCGTAACATTTATCAAGAATGGACCTGGGAGGGTGACACGGGTGATCCGTAATCCTACAACTGCTTAGGCCTAATCCTAAGCCTAATTCTCGATCCCTAACTTCCCCGTTCTCTCTGTTTCTCAATAGGCAGGACTCTATGAATTACATGGGCCGTTGAGATATATTTTATATATTGGCGTTCGAGCAAATGTCGGTTGGGCAATCTTTGTTTGGATAATTATCGCGTATCTCACATCCTTACACGCTTGACTTCCAAATCCACCTCTGAAAAGCATTCTTAGTTACGATTGCTCTCCCCGCACTTTGGGTTTTTTGCCACTGTACTTCGGAATCCATCATCTTATAACTGTGTAGACACCCTCTCGTCCTTACAATTTGTTTAACCAGAACCTATTTGAACTGATTGAACTGAATCGAATGTTGGTTGAAGCGCTCACCATTCGACTCCAACAAAACCGTAGTTTAGATTTAATAACATTTCAAATAACCTAACAGCAATGTTGAACGCTAAACTTGTTTGACAAACACACAGCCTAAAACATAATATGCCGCTTACAAATGTTATAGAACCACGTTTGAACATCCACTTTGATAGCAGCACACGCGAATGCTCTTCAACGATGCTTTAAGTTTGTTTATTTGTATAAAGATTAAAACTGGCCAACCAAAGTCCGTGGTGTCGAACCACCGTCTTCATTTGAAACGGCGGGCGTCGTCAAAGTTGAAAATCTATTGTATTGGAATTTATATATTAAGATTGACCTATTGACTGACAAAGTAGATTGAAACGTTGATTAATAGACGACAAGGGACATATTTGTTTTATGGCATACAGGATGCTTTGACGCTAAACAATTGGTCAACGGACGTTTATCTGGGTTGTTTAAATACTGTAAGGGCGTTAATATCCCGTTAAGTTCACTGCTTCGCCGTGTCAGAAATAAGGAAAGCGTTGCGTAAACTCTAAATTGCTCTTGGTCAAAATATTAATTTTATAGCGATAAAGTTGAAGAATACACGGCAAAAAAATAGTGAGTCAATTTGACTCGCAATTTTTTGCAGTGTACACATATGTCAGATTCCAGTGATTTTTGTTTATCCCAGTAAAACAAACTTAACACTAAGCATTATGCTTATGCACTCGTCTGATCAAATATATATTAAACGAAAAGGTACAGGATTGAGCTTAAAACTTCCCTTACAACAGTGCCCTTTTCCGAGATTATATATTTGTTGTTTACGTTGCATTACAAGCAAATCAACCACTTTTTATGAAACTGGCAAAATTTTAAAAAATCAGCTCAAAATATTTAGAAAAATTCAGAGAGAAATGTGTGTGTTTTGATGTACTGGATAATGAGATAAAATTCCGTTAACGAAATATTGTTTGAAGTTTAATTCTTCTTCGTTGTTGAAACAAGTTCTTAATCCGATATATATGCACGCGTATGATGGTACAATTTGCGTTATGCCCTATTTACACTTGCAAGTTTTTGTTGCGAGAACTTGCAGCTGCAAATTGCGCACAGAAGCTGCATTTTTTCAACAGCCATTGAGAAATTGGCTGCAATAAATTCATTGAACTTGCATGGTTATTCATACGTATGAACTAAATTCTTATCTATGATTTTTAATGAATGTTATTTGCAGCTGTAAGTTTTACGAACCGGATTTTGGACAAAACTTGCAAGTGCAAGTTGCAGCTGCAAGCTCTCACAGCAAAAACTTGTACGTCTGAATAGGGCTTTACATACACTTGCCGTACACATACGTACGTACCAACAACTAATATTTCCGTGTTCAAGCGCATCTCATCTGTTAAGAGTAATCTTCACACAAATAAGTAATCAGCTTGCAATGGTAAAAGATACGTTCGTTAAACAGGCCACATTCGTCAGTAATTATGAAATTGGTAATCTCATCTCGTCATCAACGTTTCAATGTCTGTTTTCGCATCGGCGAAATTTCAAGTCCAAATTATATTCTTCATCCAAATGTCAATGAGCATTAATATCTCATATTCTGCATACGTTAACTTATTCCTAGTAATCTTTCCAACCATTTTCGAAATCCAGATTTGTGCTCGTCTGTCTGTTCATCTGAAGCGCTGCCCTGAAATAAATCAGTTTGCAAGCATGGATGTTGGAAGGCGGGGCAGAAGGGGCAGTAGACCCTAATGTTCAGATTGCGGGCAAAGCAACGCAATATCACTCAGAGCTCACGGTACGAATCTGTGTAATACTTGCTCAGCCAACACAACTCAACTCAAAAAGATTTCGCGTTACTGTAGAGCTAAACGAACGTGATTGATTTTGTTGGAGCATCTTATCTGTCGTATTTTTTGCAAAACAAGGCGATTTTGGCGAAGTGACACTCTATAGCATTCGGCCATTTTACGCTCCGTTGTGTCCCTCCAATATAAGTTTGCTTCTGGCACCGCTGACTGCAACTATTAGCGGCTTTTCTATCTTACAGCATTGCCGTATTGTAACGCATATACAACTGTAAGTGTAACGCTGTACTTTCTAAAACAGTTGTACTCGTACGCTATCACACATTAAGAGACGGCGTCGGACGACAAGAATAGCGGTATTCTAATACATTGAAATCAAACAAGCATTTGTTGAATAAAGCCAAATTTTCATGGTAATAACGCTGTTAAAATCTTCTTATACTGACAGTGATAAAGTTTAATCGAAATTAGTTTGTTTTTTAAAGTAAGAGTATGTGGTGATCCTTAAACATTAGCAAAATAATACACTAACTAGAGCGCAGTTAATTCCGCACTGCAAAGTCCAGTGAGTTAATTTTAATTCAAAATGAGTTGAATCGCTCAGTCTGAGTTAGGACTATCAGAACTCAAAATTATGAGTTCATTCAACTGCATCTGAGTTAATGGATCAACTCACCCGGAGTCAACGCAATTCGGAGTTAGAATCAACTTAACTCAGAGTGAGTTAAAGTTTTCTGTTATTAACTCAGAAATAATTAACTTTCCGTCTGAGTTGATTAATTAACTCATTGTAATTTACAGTGCGAGCACTTTTACAAAGTTAACTGGCCCATGTATAGAACAGGGCCGAAACAGTAGTATAAGCATATTCCTAAGCCTAAGCCTAAGCCTAAGCCTATGCGTATGGATGAGCCTATTTCTAAGCCTAAACCTAAGCCTAAGCCAAAGCCTAAGCAAAAAATTAGTCTAAAGCTTAAACTGACTGTATTATAGCCCCTCTTGAAAACGATCCGGCCCTGTTCTATGCATGGGCCTATTATGTTATATATAAGATGATTATATATTTTAACGACACTACGTTTTCAAATGTCATTTTTGTTTTCTTTGCAATATTTTCACAAAAATGGGTAACAAAAGAAGTCTAAATTATGCTTTAAAATTCACACCTTCATCCACCGGACTTTGAAGTATTTGTTCAAATCTTTAATGTCACATCGATCCTTCCATGCCGGTCGTAGAGTTTTACGAAAGAATTTAATTAATTTATCGCTAAAGACGTTCCATTTTCTTGGGGGCTGCGGTACTTTGCCTTTCATATATTCGTCCCATTTCCAGTACGGGCGACATAAAATTGTCGCTTTTTCCCACGGGTAGCGGCCTTGCAACACAAAGTATACCAGTATTCCGAAAGCCCATACGTCAATGGCTGGATCCACTGAATATTTTTCCTGCAACGTTCGTTTATGTCATTGATTACAAAATTATTTTTCAGCGCTAGTAGATGTAAAATGCGGATTTTGCCTCAACCTTTCTAAGGAACGTGGATGACGTCATCAAATGACGTCATTTCCAAGAGCAATCATTAATCACGTCGAAATTCAAAAACAATTGGAATGCGGACGCAACCGTACCTAATGCGGAAGTAATGTGCTGATAGTGTACCCGTCTGCTTTTATCCTGGCTTGGGATCGGGAGATATCCAGACAGCATTACACGGCAAACGCTACAACAGCAACACAAACCTCACTGCAAACTAGTGCGCTGCCAGCGAAACAAACACACTACCACAGCACAAACGTTACTACAAACTAGCACAGTGCAAGCCAAACCAGCGCACTGTAAGCCAAACAAGGACACTGCAAATCAAACTATCAAACTACAAAGCAAAAAATGTTAATCAAGCAAACTGAACCAACAATTCTTCAAACAAAACAAGTATTATGAACGTGCATTTTAATTACCTTCTACTTAACTGACCATAGTTGGAGAGTACTTCTTGGTCGTATGTATCAAGAAACCGTAATGTTTAGGCTATAGGCTGAATTTATAAGTGTTGTTTAAAAAATCAGTGACTATGGCCGAAGTTTGATTCAAAATAATCATAAATCGTATGGCACAGTTTGCTTCAGGGTAATAATTTACGCAGTTATACAACTGGGGAGGATCCACTTTATATGGTTTTACTATGACTGTCGGTTTATTTTCTCATAATAATTGTAAGAACTACACGTAACGAATTGGTTTTGGAATATCTCAAGTATTAAATAGAAATAAATTATTTGTGGAAACCAACATTTCATTTATTTTTAACGGTAAACAAACCGATTGGTATCTGATATAAAAAATCCCAAATTTTAAGGGTATAAAAATAGAACTTCCAGGTTTCAAAAACATTTATTTTCGACTAAAAAAATTTCAGTTATAAACCTGTTTATGGAAAATAAGAAATCGTTAATCAAACTTAGTATCTGTTATAAAAAATTTCAGATTTTACAGATATAAGTTCATCTGAACGGTTTTTCTGTGTTATTTCCAAGTAATAGATATAATTCCGACTATATTGTGGGTCATCCTCGATAAAATGCACACGCCGATGTAATAAATCTTCCACCCACCCAATTTGGAACAGCATCAAAATACACATCGTAGCTGGAGGCAAGGTACAGTTTCATAGATGTGCTTAGATAATGTTAATTGCGTAGTCTCTGTCGGAAGAGACTCTGGACAATTACATGTTGCCTGTAAGATGTCAGGACATTACGTTAGTACACGCGCACACATTTATAAGCACACGCTGTGCAAACATATTCACACGCATTGTTCAATGCAAAAAACGAGTCCCTTCTGAGGGACTGTGGACTATAACAGTTCCTGATAACGATGCAAGGATTACTTCCGGAAATAACGTCATCATATGACGTCATCCACCTTCCATCAAAACAATGGTGTAAACCCGCATTTTTCATCTACTAGCGCTTAGTTTCTTATTGTTATTGTCGGATAATCACTGATTTTGTCGTTTGTGTATTTAGTTTTTGTTTCAAAAACTAGATATTGTGTCTGGTAGAAGAGAGTTGCTGAAACAAACAGCCTTCAAGATGCGGCAATAGCACTACTTCTAAGCCTATGTTAAAATTTCCTACTATTCGATGTTCGGTCACGTTTTTGGTTCAAGTTTTCAGTTAAGCATATTCGTCAAAAATGCTTATGTCGACTCCTTCGATATCCTGTACAATTTTGTCAGATTGCCACATACAATCAACAACATCGCGAATACAATGTGTAATGCTTACTTTCATTATGCAATCGCATAGCTCAGGGGCGTGATATTCGTGTGTCACGTCAAAATGTGTAATGCTTACTTTCATTATGCAATCGCATAGCTCAGGGGCGTGATATTCGTGTGTCACGTCAAAATGTTTAATGCTTACTTTCATTATGCAATCGCATAGCTCAGGGGCGTAATATTCGTGTGTCACGTCAAAATGTTTAATGCTTACTTTCATTATGCAATCGCATAGCTCAGGGGCGTGATATTCGTGTGTCACGTCAAAATGTGTAATGCTTACTTTCATTATGCAATCGCATAGCTCAGGGGCGTGATATTCTCACGCAAAATTTTAATGTTACTTTCATTATGCAATCGCATAGCTCATGGGGCACGTCAAAATGTTTAATGCTTTTTTTCATTATGCAATCGCATAGCTCAGGGGCGTGATATGTGAAATGTGTGCTTACTTTCAGTATGCAATCGCAGAGCAAAAGGGCGTGATACCTCACAAATGTTTAATGCTTACTTTCATTATGCAATCGCATAGCTCAGGGGCGTGATATCGTGTGTCACGTCAAAATGTGTAATGCTTACTTTCAGTATGCAATCGCATAGCTCAGGGGCGTGATATTCGTGTGTCACGTCAAAATGTTAATGCTTCTGTATAAAATCACATACATAGTTCGTGTGTCACGTCAAAATGTTTAATGCTTACTTTCATTATGTAATCGCATAGCTCAGGGGCGTGATATTCGTGTGTCACGTCACAAAATGTTTAATGCTTACTTTCATTATGCAATCGCATAGCTCAGGGGCGTGATATTCGTGTGTCACGTCAAAATATATCCCACCTCGTTTAATGCTTATTTTCATTATGCAATCGCATAGCTCAGGGGCGTGATATTCGTGTGTCACGTCAAAATGTTTAATGCTTACTTTCATTATGCAATCGCATAGCTCAGGGGCGTGATATTCGTGTGTCACGTCAAAATGTTTAATGCTTACTTTCATTATGCAATCGCATAGCTCAGGGGCGTGATATTCGTGTGTCACGTCAAAATGTTTAATGCTTACTTTCATTATGCAATCGCATAGCTCAGGGGCGTGATATTCGTGTGTCACGTCAAAATGTGTAATGCTTACTTTCATTATGCAATCGCATAGCTCAGGGGCGTGATATTCGTGTGTCACGTCAAAATGTTTAATGCTTACTTTCATTATGCAATCGCATAGCTCAGGGGCGTGATATTCGTGTGTCACGTCAAAATGTTTAATGCTTACTTTCATTATGCAATCGCATAGCCCAGGGGCGTGATATTCGTGTGTCACGTCAAAATGTTTAATGCTTACTTTCATTATGCAATCGCATAGCTCAGGGGCGTGATATTCGCGTGTCACGTCAAAATGTTTAATGCTTACTTTCATTATGCAATCGCATAGCTCAGGGGCGTGATATTCGTGTGTCACGTCAAAATGTTTAATGCTTACTTTCATTATGCAATCGCATAGCCCAGGGGCGTGATATTCGTGTGTCACGTCAAAATGTTTAATGCTTACTTTCATTATGCAATCGCATAGCTCAGGGGCGTGATATTCGTGTGTCACGTCAAAATGTTTAATGCTTACTTTCATTATGCAATCGCATAGCTCAGGGGCGTGATATTCGTGTGTCACGTCAAAATGTTTAATGCTTACTTTTCATTATGCAATCGCATAGCTCAGGGGCGTGATATTCGTGTGTCACATCAGGATGTGTAATGTTCTCCGTTGTGCAATCGCATACCTCAGGGGCGTGATATTGTGTCACGTCGAAATGTGTTCTTCATCTGCAATCGCATCCTCAGGAGCGTGATATTCGTGTGTCACGTCAAAATGTCTAATCCTTCATAATCTTCTCATCCTGATCGCATAGCTCAGGGGCGTGATATCAAGTGTCACGTCAAAATGTGTATGCTTCTTTCTCAATGCATAGCCCAGGGGCGTGATATTCGTGTGTCACGTCAAAATGTTTAATGCTTACTTTCATTATGCAATCGCATAGCTCAGGAGCGTGATATTCGTGTGTCACGTCAAAATGTTTAATGATTACTTTCATTATGCAATCGCATAGCTCAGGGGCGTGATATTCGTGTCACGTCAAAATGTTTAATGTTTACTTTCATTATGCTGCATAGCTCAGGGGCGTGATATTCGTGTGTCACGTCAAAATGTTTAATGCTTACTTTCGTTTTATAAATCGCATCACTCAGGGGCGTGATATTCGTGTGTCACGTCAAATATTATGCAATGCTTCTTTCATTATGCTCGCATAGCCGGCGTGATATTCGTGTGTCACGTCAAAATGTTTAATGCTTACTTTCATTATGCAATCGCATAGCCCAGGGGCGTGAGATATTCGTGTGTCACGTCAAAATGTTTAATGCTTACTTTCATTATGCAATCGCATAGCTCAGGGGCGTGATATTCGTGTATAGCACGTCAAAATGTTTCATGCTTACTTCATTATGCAAATCGCATAGCTCAGGGGCGTGATATTCGTGTGTCACGTCAAAATGTTTAATACTTACTATCATTCAATCAGCCATGAGGCGGATATTCGGGTCGTCAAAATGTGTAATACTTACTTTCATTATGCAATCGCATAGCTCAGGGGCGTGATATTCATATCTCATATGTAGCATCAAAATGTTTAATGCTTACTTTCATTATACAATCGCATAAGCTCAGCATCTTCGGGTCCACTGCAATGCGCAACATAAACCAAATATGAAAGGTTTAATGCTTACTTTCATTATGCAATCGCATAGCTCAGGGGCGTGATATTCGTGTGTCACGTCAAAAGGTGTAATGCTTACTTTCATTATGCAATCGCATAGCTCAGGGGCGTGATATTCGTGTGTCACGTCAAAATGTTTAATGCTTACTTTCATTATGCAATCGCATAGCTCAGGGGCGTGATATTCGTGTGTCACGTCAAAATGTTTAACCATCGTCCCTTCACGTTTGGTTAAACCCAAATCGGTGAGTTTAGCTCGTGTCAATGATTCGTCATATACGAGAACGTTTTTTGCTTGCAAATTTCGATGAACCAAACCTTCGTTATGTAAAAACTGTAGAGCCAACGCGACTTGATATATCAAATTCTTCGCAGTTTGTTCCGACAATCCTGAAGTAAACATTTTTGTTTTACCACTTGCCAGGATCCTGAGGATTTGGAATTGCATGACTTGAGTACAAATCGCCAACTTAGTAGCCCAAGAGGGTGTGAATGTTTACATTTGGGGCGGCGCCCCCTGGCCAGGCGCAGTAGTAACCAACATCTTAATACTTTGCGGAATTGTGAGAAAATTTGAGTTTTTTAGTTGGTTTTGAATGCTGTTAATTATTGCAATCCGGTAGTGGCCCCAATAAGACGGGGACTGATATTTTGCTGGCTTCTACAGAGGGTAGCCACTGTTATTCGGTCATGAACTGTTATATATGTTACTTATTTTTCACCCGCCTCCGCCGCCCTTCGTTACTGATATATATCCGGTATGATACCCAACTATGGGTTGAATTAAACGTTTATATGTCTAGTATCAAAAGCTTGAACGATAATGCAAAATTATACTTAAGAATTTACTTTCAAAACGTAAGTATGCCTTAAAGTTTCGAGCACAACTTT
Source organism: Enoplolaimus lenunculus (assembly GCA_030248215.1). Lineage (NCBI taxonomy): Eukaryota > Metazoa > Nematoda > Enoplea > Enoplida > Thoracostomopsidae > Enoplolaimus > Enoplolaimus lenunculus. The sequence goes on from JASANG010000680.1 coordinate 23,481, forward strand.
ATTTCAACCTGGAGTCATTTATGCACTGCAATTAGAAATCATTGAAATTTAGTTTAGGATCGTATCCGCTTATGGATTCTTATTAGGGATACGGACTCCTCATGATTGCGACTCAATACGGGCACCCTTGTTACTACCCACAATAATTACCTGTCACACTTTTATACACAATATCGCGTACGGATCCATAGGGTGAGAATTCTTGGGCAAAAAAATAAGTATCCGGTGTGCTGTAAACCCCCTGATAAGTAATAATAAAATTTGGATGAGGCGACAGAAACAAACTGTAGTTGTATTCGCGAATGAAATCCATTTTGTTGACACTTGATTTAGTGAATTGTTTTAGTGTCTTTATTTTGTTATTGTGTTGCTTGTCTTCTACAAGTGTAATGTAGCTGAAATAAAATAAATGTTCATGTTTACAATGTATCTAATCTGTGATCACAATAGCAGATGATTTTTTGGTACAAAATGCGACAAATTTCAACCCTATTCATTACTTTAGTGTATGTACAGAATCTGTGAAGTTGCTGCATCATAATGGTTTAATTTGTCGTTTCAAATGTGATACATAAAAACGAGGTCTTTTCGGTTATTTCCATTCGCCACTGGAGTTCGCAAAAAATGGTCGGATTTTGCAAACCTCTGGTGCAGTTAAAAGATTCTCAAAACTTCCCATCGTCATTCCAATGACGAAATGTGAGTTATTCGACTGACTACAATTCATGAACAAATAATCTGATCGCGGGAAGATTTACACCATTTGAGTCAGTTTCACAGACTACACAGAATGATTAGCAACAACACATACATTACTTCTGTTCGAAATTCGGCCCATGCATAGAACTCGGCTGGAACAGTAGTATAAGTATATTCCTAAGCCTAAGCCTCAACCTAAGCCTAAGCCTAAGCAAACAAATTAGTCTAAAGCTTAAACTGAATCTATTGTAGCCGCTCCGGAAAACGATCTGGATCTGTTCTATACATGGGGCCACAATTCTATACTGTTTTATACACTTAATATAAGCCTGGTATCGTCCATTCAACTTATGATATTTGTAATTGTACGCCCCATAGCTGCTAAACAACCGATATGCACTTCAACTTGCGGCTGCAGAAATTTGATTTTTATGTTTTTCTAAGAGTATTTTGTATTTTTTAGCCTAAAACATGTTTTAATCTCGTCTTTCAAAAAAACGCTGTGCGCTAATCGTTGCCTGTTCCCTATGCATGCATGAACATTAAAGCAACTAAGCGCAGTGTATATACGTTAAATAATATATATCGCACCGTGTTTAACAATTGCAACACGTATACATCGTACTAAATCACCACAAGACGTGTGAGCCCCCTCGGACTCGAGCGTCAAGCTCCTACAGCTGAGTGGTGATGGTATACGCCTCCCACTCCAGTCACCGGAGTTCGAATCCTAGCATAAAAGTAGGTCTCAGGGGAAATAGAAAATATTCATGTGAGAAAGGGTTAACACACCGAATGCAAACCTGATGTAAGATGCGGATTATATACGTCTTTGTTCGTATACATTAGCAAGTTTTGGATATCATCTGTTGGGAAATTAGAGTTGGGTTTAAAAAGAATAAAAATAAAGCAAACAACCATCTAAACATGACCTCACTGAAGCGAAAGTGTGAAAAATACAAAGAGCAAACATTTTCAAATATATTTAACTCTCCTTGGCTATAAATATTGCTGACAGACGAATAAAGTTAAACGAAATTCTACTACCAACCACAAGTGGCCAATGGAAATATTGTCTACGCATCTCAGTTCGTACCTGAATCGACCCGTTCCCAAATTTTTTATGACGTCATAATCTTCATCAATGACAACGTCAATCAGTTCGGACATCGTTGTACTTGGCCTACGTTTAAAAAGGCTTCGCTTTGGAGTTGTCATGGCGATTGAAATGATTCTTTGTGACTTTTATGAAAAATGTTATGATTTTAATTGCGTTCACAATTGGACGATTGTGTGAAGTTACATGTACGTGGCGTTGTGTCAGCTGTCTATTTATTGATTAAGTATTTCCCCTGAAACAAAAGTAAGACTATCAACAAACAAATAACCAGCCAAAGTTGCTTAAGATGACGACGTTAAACATTCTTAATTTCAATTTTAGCTTCTGGTTATTTTAGAAAAATTTCAATTTCGCGAAATGGCAATAAATGAATGAATTTCTTGGTTCGTAAATGCTAAATTTCCATTATACAGGCGTGGTTTATTTCATATGGTTCCACATGTTGGCCCATGTATAAAATAGGGTCATTTCGGCAGGCTGAAATTTTCCTCCGGCCGAATTCATGCCTCCCTCCGCAAAAATCGGCCTAATCCAAGCCCCTGCTTTTGATATCATTTCAAGCAAATTTTTGATCAAATTCAGAAGAGTATCAGAGTCGAAACAGTGCACACAATATTGCGATAGAAATTGTATGCTGAACGGTTACCGCGTTGTCGAGGCCACAAGGTGCGTCATACAACTGCTTACGCAATCGAACAAGTTTATCATTGGGTCCGTGAATTAAGTTTGGCCGTAGATGGAGACAACATGGACAATTTCGCTGGATATTTAAGATATTGCTCGATAATCACATCGTTAAAGTTCTATTCACACGTGCAAGTTTTTGCTGCGGGAAGTTGCAGCTGCAACTTGCATGAAATACTTGCAGCTGCAAGTATTTGTAAAAAATCATAACTTACATTTTTATGGCATTTTATCCAAGAATAAATATTTTAGCCCATTTTATGCTGAGGGCCTTACCGTGGTCCATGTCTTGGGACAACGAAAAGCAAGAGTGCAAATGCAAGTAAGACTGCTCAAAACACTTCAGGTTTATACATTGCGCGTGGATTTGTATATGCGATATATAAATAACAAGCAGCTCCTTCAAGGGTCATGGAGATGGAGTACGCATGATCTCGTCATCAGAATATGACACGAATGGATTGATGGCTGAAACAGAAACGCAAGTAAGATCACATCTTTACTATTACTGTCAGACAGGACACAGTAGTCTTTAAGACAACCACTTGAAGCAAATTACAATTTATTAACCGGTCGAATTAATGAGCTGGTTGCGAAAGTTATTGCAGAGTAATATTTTTGACTTTACCAATACTTCAGATATGATAACCATCTTTTTACGTGACATTATGCTCAAATCAGTGCCAAGTAAACATTTTGCTTACACGCAATCCCTTCCTGAGAAGGTTACGTAGAATAGCGTTGGCTTAATAGGAAGATTCGTTCTCTAAATATTTAGTATCACATGAAATCGAAACGTTTCATGTAGGAAGGAGCTAAGGATATAAAGTTTGGAATATTTTTTGTAATTTCGGCACAAAAGAATTATAAATCAATTGTAAAAGAAAAATTAGTAAAGTCTTCCTATTGTTCTTTTGAATATAATTTCAAAAACATTACATCTGGAAATATTGTAAACGCCAAAGAAAAATATAACTTCTATTGGAAAGCGAAGAATGTGAGGAAATGGAATACCATATATTGTTGCTGCCTTTCAAAAAGCAATAAATATTTTTCGATTTATTAGCACATTTCAGGAGTGTAATACTTATTTTGACACGGTGAAAACAGTTTAATAATTCAAGTTTTTCTACATTATCTGGTTTCAAGTTTCTTATGAAAATTTTAGGCGGATAAAGGGTCACAAACTTTAACCGCGCTTTGAAATGCATTCCCCCGAGAAAATATGTTAAAAACTCAAATAGAAAATAGTGATGTGCCGACTCCAAAGTTTTTCCAATGCCTGCACTGATTCTTATCTTCAAATTTTACCGATGTCAAACGTACATATGCCGTTACCGATGTCTGCGCTAATGTTAACACAAACATGCTTTAAAAACTGTTGATTTCCCTCAATGTCATAGTATATGAACATAAGGCATCTGCAAGTGTGAAGAATAACAACATCTCAATGAGGGTATCTACCAAGGAGAAGGGTGTTATATTTAGCACATTACTTTAGTACGCGGTTCCAAGTCATTCGTGCTGTATGCTGTAGTCTTTGGCTGGCGGAATTGTAAACGGGGGTCGTTTTTTATTATATTCCTTTATTGGCCTAACCACATTCGATAAGTCTATAAGTGCAAACACAGTTTAGCCTTGGCCAAACTGTTATTGTTGGTACTAACGGTCTGCACGACCCCTGTTTGAAGTTTTGCCCAGTTAATGACCACGCCGGGAATCGAACCTCAGCCCTCTTGCGCTCGAGCCAAGCATGCTACCACTACACCACGCGGTCATTGCAACAACTTCTTATACCGGTATATGTGCACAGGCTTGGCAACATTTGCTTTACACACACTTACGTGCACATATACCGACTTATTACGTAAATATTTTGAATTTTCCAGCTTAAATTTTTTGTTAAACTTAAATAAGCTTCATCGTCCGTTTGTCAAATTATAAGTAGTAACAGTGGTTTGCTTAGTTTTGTTATGTAAGTTTAACTTCACTGTGCTTAAGAATATTCGCCAGCGGGATGTATTATATTTTCACAGAGGATAATTTTAGTACAGTTGTGTGTAAATGACGCGAAGTCTGTTTGTAACCTGGAATCATTTTTCGTGGGACGGTGGGTAAAAATGGCCCAGAGGTTTATTTTTAATGGGGTCATTTATTCACACGACAGTACTGTGAAAGTAAGACCCCCATGAAAATATGACCCGGGGTCATTTTTTATGCGACACCGGCTGCGTTGCTGTCCCGGCTGCCGTACTGTGCAGGATGCCTACCTTTCAGCAAAATCTGATTACGCAACATTAATCATTTACATTTAATCCTCCAGTTTATTGTCCTTGAGACAGTCCTACGGCCCTTACATTAACTGCGGCCGTAATCATAATTAAGGAATGTTAAAATTGAAATGCCGATTCCGGTTCTGTGTCTCGGCAAAAATTTAGAATCCGACTGTGTTTCCAACTAAATTTCGTTGCGGTTAAAACTCAGGAATTCTCTCAAGGCATAAAATCACACAGTAGCAAAACAAACAGCAAAATATTTTTGTGGCATTTAATGGACAAAATAACAACCAAAGGCAAACGACAGAACTTGCGCCATTGCAAAAACGGGCATTTTTGATGCTCAGAATGTGAAACAATTTTAACGTTTTTGTTGCTGAAACTTGAATCGATTTTTTAAGGTTGTGACGTGCTGGTATTCTTATATTATATGCATACATACAGATAAATAAATAAATATAAAAATTGGGATGTGTTGATCGACTCGGCAAACGAGAAACGTGCGTTTTCCTTTGGTATGGCAGCTATCAGGCAACGTATAATATAATGTTCAGAGAATACAAAAATACGAATAACTGAAAACTTAAACACATAAGTTTTCGCTTTCTGGCATGATATTCGGTGGAAAGGTGCAGTTTGGTTGACTTGAAAAGAAAATTAGGATATGTAAGTTTGGTTTGGAAAACGGAAAAAGTGGAAAATTGAATTCCATATGTTTTCCCTTCGTTTGGTACGGAGGGTGCGGTTTTGTCAGCTTAAAATAAACTTTGTTGTTATTGACGTTCAGTTCAAAAATCAGAAAGAGTGTAATAGTAAAACGTCCAAACCTAAATGTATATGTTCTTTTGGTTTGTTAGGAAACATTGGCAACATGCACAGGTGAAATTCGGAAAACGGTTAAAGTGGAAAATTTCAACCCGAAGCTTTTTCTGGTTTCGTATGAAAAATTGAACTTTTTACAAGGAAAAGGGAAGAAGTGGAAAATTCACACGCCTGGTTTTTCCCATGCGACATGGAAAATGTAACCGCAAATTTCTTGGCGGAAACGGGAAAAATTATAATTTCAAACATGGATGGTTTATACGTGTATAAGTCAGAAAGTTATGCGACGCCGCCTACCCTCGGCAACTTTCTGCTTATGCGAGATAAGTTAGATCGAACACGGCGAATCCTGTTAAGCCCGTGACTGGGGTAGGTCTACCAGGTGGTCACGACATATAGAGAGTTACGAGGATCCGACAAATACGCAACACCTCTCAGCTCAACGTTTGCCAAGCCACACATGGACCTGGGAATCAGCGACTTCGCCCAGCCCCATGACCGCTTTGCTAAAGCTGGGAATTTCAGCCAAACGCCCTGAGCCTAAGCGTCCCAGCAAGCTACCAATTCCCAAAATCGCACACCCAGCTTGACAGCGTTGCTCTGCGAAACGCTGCATCGAACCTGACTAGAGTAATTCATGTCGCCTGTGTAGGCGGCGGCAGAATATATGCATAGCGAAACTGTGCGAGCAGAATAACAACCTGCGAGCACTATCAAGGATAAAAATGCAGGACCAAATTTGTAGACTCCGATGCTACACATTTTCTCTGTATCTGAAATCTCGCACAAATTAAAAATAAAACCACTAAATTGACACTAACTAATCAGAATCCACAAACCTTGCTATATCTCAAACTACACACTCAATTATGATAAAACTTCAAACCCTGAATCCGATTCCATACACATAACACAAAACTTAGGCCGGCTAATGAATTCACTCCGCAGTATTAGGTTAAACCATACGCGTACTAATTCGAGACTCACTTCGTTCAATACCGACACGCATGGGATCTGCGGGTCCGGGTAAAACTGCTTAATGATTCACAAACCTGCAGGTGACTAAAAACACTCGAGTAAGAGAGATACGAAAAATGCGGGTCAACCCATGAGAAGCTTACGCGGAGTAGACTAAGATGCTCAGACCCAAAACAGGAAAGCGAGAGCTTAGGCCTGAGACAGAGAGCAAGGTGATGATGCGCATCGGATTGAAAGAACTAGGACGGAAAATACTTAAGGTGCGAGAGCGTCGCAGGATAAACTAAGCTGAGTCCCCACCATGCGGGTGGATCACCTAGGCCTATGCGGGGTGAAAACAATAAACAATAACACCTGAGTATAGCAGCTCACTATACTCTCCCAAAATTTATTAGTACGAAAACAAATCCTTAACTCACAAAAATTAATTATGGGCAACAAATTAATATACCCTTAACATTAACGATATAATTTACCTGATCCTCTGCTAGGTTTTTAGCTTGTAATGCATCCAGTTCTGATTGAATGTCCGGTGTCGGCTGACCAACGGTCCACCGATAGCCGGAGGTTGATGGCTTAAACACCTCAGCTTGAGGGTTTAGCGGGGATATTGGCTTTGAACTGTCTGAATTCATGATCTGTTTTTAGTTAACTTAGTTGGCACTAATTAATAGTTAACGGCAGCACTGAAATTTATGCGCATAATAATTTGACCAAGCTTTAACCTGCAAGAGGGCTAGCTTTTCCAAAGCGCACACTAACTTATACAAAGCCAAGATATAACTCCAGGTTAGAATAAAATGCAACCTTACCACAATTTCTGGTATTCCATGCGACGGGCACGGAAGTGGCCGAGCATGCGGATTGTCCTGAGTCACGCCCTGCCAGAAAGGAGACTCAGCCGCTGTCCAATTGCACCAGTCAAGGCCCGTAGTCCATGACCAACCTACCCGGAGCTGCGGGAGGTGTGCTTGCTTAAATCTATATGCCATATAAATTTCCCAAAATTACAAAGTGTGAATCTCACTACAATCCTACTGATTTGCGCAAGTACCAAAACCGAAAGCCGAGAAAACACGAAAAAGCCACCAACTATTCGGAAAACCTACAACAATAATAATCCATCCCAGCGGCTGAGATCGGAAAGACAGGAAAAATCCATTTTTGCCGGCTATTTTGCATAACCGGTTTGTTAACTTTTAAAAACCTCAAAGCAGCTCAACTTTTCACCAATAGAATAATAATACACATGTAACACACATTTCATACATCACATGTCGCCATTTCGAAAAACGCAAAACAAGCCAACTCCCATTAAAACGTTATTTAGTAGCTAGCTAAATATCACAAAAATAACGAAATATCTCAAATCGTGATATACCTTTTCCAAGACCCAGAATGCGTTAATTCAGATAGAATTTAAGGGTTTTAGACCCGTTTTATAAAATTCAGCAGGTTCCAAGCCCTATTACTAAGTTTTACAATGACTCAAACTGAATTAAGCCAAATTCAGACAATTATTGAATTTCACAAAATTCAAACATTTTGTAAGTTAGATTTCTGACCCAAAAACAGTTGTACTAGACTTGAAATGAGTCAATACCAATTATTCGCAATTGTTTTCAACCTTTTTAAGCTATGGGAGCACCCACAGCTCACCCGGAACGGATTTACAAAGTCTGTGCATTTCTACGAGTTATATCGATTTCCAGACCTGTGCACATGAGCATACAACAACCCTCCAGAGCTCCGAAACTTCAAGGGTGCCCATTACGGCTTAGAATCTTCCGAATCAAAGCTCCGCTAGCTGGCGTGAGCTTGCACGGGATCCTCTCGCTCCAGATATTATCATTAACCTTTTCGTGCAGCCCGAAAGCTCACACATTCCCTCAAAAATGTGATCCCAGCTATTATCCACCTACATTCTGCTAGAATTTAGAGGCGCTGGGTGCAATGACATCTGTACAACGTGGTTTGGTATTTAAATTCTGAAATGTTGTCTTTTATTTGGAAAACGGGAAAACTGGAAAATTCGAACGCCTAAGTTTTCAGTTTGGTACGGAACCTAATGAGCGGAGTATCGTTTAGAAAACAGGAACAGAGGAAAATTCAAGCGCCTTTGCTCAAAATACTCTGCTACAGAGAAAATAAGCGTAGACTTTGATTAAAAACAATTGAAGAACAAAACTCAGTCGTTTAGGTTTCTTTTTGTTTGAAATTTGTAAAACTTCCATCCTTCCAAGCTTGTTTCACTATTTATTTTGTCTTGGAATTCTGTCGGTCGGGTGATTTCAACTGCGAGTAATTTCATGCCAAAGAGTAACCTACGGTCTGGAGAAGGCTTGTCAAAAGTGTAGGCTGAAAATCCTCATCTAAGGTAGGCGGGTACGGATAAAAACATTTTGACGCAGACATACTCACGGGTGAAGAATTTCAAAGCGCGGGTAAAAATTTGAGATTCTTTATCCGCTAAATTTTTCATAAACACGGCAAACAGCGGTTTAAAGAATAGAGCTAGTATTCCTCACAAATAGAGCAGGTTGCTAAGATTATGGTTCGGAAATACTTTTCACACAAATTTCAACACAAATGTTTGAAGTAGAGACATTCTTCGTTGTTTCCAGGTTATATTTCTCTTTGGCTTGGAACAATATGTGCACAAGTTTTCTGAAGGAACTCTTAAGACAAAATGCGACGAAACCATACAGAAATGTTTGATTTTACAATCTTAAGTACTGTAATTACACTAATACGAGGGGAGGAACTGATATTTATTTGGCCTCTCGAGACGGCACCCCCCTGTTATTCGGTTACTGTTATTTATTTTCAACAAGCCCTCCGCCACCCTTCGTTACTGATATATATCCGGTATTGCAACTGTACTGTGAATAAAACGTTTTTTGCTTTGCATGAAAAGCTTGAGGGATAATGGAGTTACTTTCAAAACTTAAATATGCTTTAAAGTTTCGAACTCAACTTTATTTTGTCCTGGAGTTATTTTTGCACTACAGTTAGGAATAATTGACATTTATGCACTCTAATTAGGGTTTAGGGACTATACATACTTACACACACTTATTAGGCATACGGACTCCTATTGGTTGGGACTCAAATTGGGGACCCCCTTTTATTACCACCCCCTCTTATTCGGGTCACTACAGTACAATAAGTTCGCACAGACAGAAACGTTTTGATTCATTGATTATGAACGTAAATCGATTGACTAACTTATATAATATGCACTGCAAAATTACACAATTGTTTTGAACACAGAAGAAAAAATAAGGGCGGGTAAGTCAGCCGGCAACATTTGCGCTTAATACATTTAATGGCACAACTTTCCATTTTTAGTTTAAGCCTGTTCGAAATCGGTGGTGTTATCGTTTAAGTCATGCCAACCATCTAAATGCTAACAAAAAGTTAACCTTCACGTAAAATTTAATGGTCAAACCCTGAAAAATTTAGCCGTCAAACAGTTGTGCATGAGCTGCCGTCCTGGTCATAGTGTTTCCGGTTTATATCTGGACTCAGATTCTTATAGAACTGCTGAGCAAGGTACAACCGGAGGTTTGGCTCCGGCTCCAGTAAAATTTTTGCCGGACGTTCCGGCAATTTTGGTAGTAAAATTTTGCATAATTTTGCAAAATTTGTCTGTTTGAACGCGTTTCGTTTTACTTTTGCCGCACCTTTCAGGAAAGAATGTCCGAAAATTCGCAGATAATTAATAGCGTAAAACCAAACAAATTAGCAACATAGCGCAGATATTGGCTAAAATTAACTAGTTAACCATCATTTTTACTACCTAATTTCGCCTCACCTTCGGCTCCGGCTTCGGCTCCGGTATTTTTCACGTCCGGTTGCACCCTGCTGCTGAGTGATACTGCTTGAGCTGTGCATGGTACAAAATGTAGCAACAACCGCTGCGTTTTTTGCCCCGGCTCTTTTATTGACGGTGTCAATATCACTTGCGACATATTCGTCTGCATAAACGTACCATTGTGAAATATAAACCGAGTGTTTCTGAAGTATATAAGATACCATGAAAAATTTGTGGTTCGCACAAGTTGTACCTCTCAAATAAAGTGGGGGAGGCCAAAAACACAGGATGTACGCCAAAAACGCATCATACGCTGGGTGAATTCCCTTGTGCAGCGAATGTAGTAACCAGTTGAACAATCTGGTTATTCACTCATGGTATAATGAAGCTATTTTTTGTAAATTGCTTAAAAAGAACAGTTTACCTTTTCATTACGACTTAACACATTTTAGGAAATGAATGTAAACAACAAAACGAGCGTTGAAACACTCTGAGTGTCACTGATGTACACAAGAGTTTTTGAAGCGCTCCTACTGTTGTATTAAAAGCAAAATATACAATTTTCTACGCTTCTGCAAACACTTTGCAATTGTTTCCGACGTGCAGTTTTCTTACAGGCGTCATAGAGGTACTGCAATTATCAGGGCTTAACATAAAAATTTCAATCAGATGCTGCAGATATGTGCCGCAGTCACAGCGATGGGCAATCATCATGAGTACACAGTATTCTGAATAAAAGACACGAAAATGGAAACGGAAAAAGACAATGATTTTCGTATAATTGTTTAAAACCGTAAAGTTGGGACGCCCCACATACGTATTTTGTGCAGTGTTCCGGATGTTGTAAGAAATGCTAGATATGTAAACATGAGACAACATATAAATCTAAATTTCAACACACTCTTTTGAAACAATGCAGCTTAAAGAATTATAAAGAGAATCGAAATGTAATTCAAAAGTACTACACAGTTTTCAGGAATAAAAAAAGTATTGGGAGGAATGTTTTAGAGTGGCAAATTTGCAATCACGTTGACTGGTGTATTACATGCTCTAATCCCGATTTTACTTTAACAGAAAACCTTCCGACTTCAAAAATCCAATCGCCTACGATGATAATGCAAGAATTTATGAACAGAATAGACAAAATATCTGTACAGTTCCTCGTAGGTTTATAAAAAACTGAGCGCTAAAACTTAAAGGCATCAGTAAAACAGACAGGTTCGGTTTGCTAACAAATAAGAAAAGCACACAGGTCTTACTTTACCCGATATACAGGAGACACGATTTTGTATGTCAGCGTCGAAACGTCCTTGCTGCCACCTGCCCTGAACCTGGTGTAGCGCTCTCTGTCCCAAAAAATATCACAAATTCAGTTAAATCCTTGCATATTAATGAAACATTTTTTTGAGCAACTGTAACAAGTCAGCCTCGAAATTGCATTACATATGGTTTAGCTCAGTTTACAGAAAAATTAGGCTTATCTGATGAGTTTTAAAATCATTCTGACTCGTCAGGGCCGGAGCAGCCACCCCCCACACTCCCCATTTGGGCGGCCCCACCCATAAAGGGGTTCCCACACTATCCGGGTAAAACAAAAACTGTCCAAGTTGCAAAATGCGTCTGATTTCACGCTTGCTTTGTTTGCAAATTTGGGCCCCCCTCCATTGAGTTTGGATGGAACACTCACTCCCCTGTCAGCTCCGGCACTGATGATCGTACCTTTTCAGTGTAATACTAGATTTTCTTTTGCCCATTTTCTATTGATGTACTTTAACCCCTTCGCTAAATAATATATATCGCACCGTGTTTAACAATTGCAACACGTGTACATAGTACTAAATCACCACAAGACGTGAGAACCCCCTCGGGCTCCAGCGTCAAGCTCCTGTACGTAGCTGAGTGGTGATGGTATACGCCTCCCACTCCAGTCACTGGAGTTCGAATCCTAGCATAAAAGTAGGTCTCAGGGGAAATAGAAAATATTCATGTGAGAAAGGGTTAAGATTCTTCAAGCGTTGTAGCTGAAGCTATGCATAAATAGGCATTGAATGAAGCTCTAAAGGCTAGAGCTTTAAAGGATACGTTTTCAGTATCGACACCATTTATTCGCAATCAATAATCCAACGGAAATACTTGTTCAGTATTAAAATGAATTTTCGCCAATATTATTTTAAGGGGTGCATCAGTAGATTAAGCGTATTCCTAAGCCTAAGCGAGAATGTGTTCCTAAACCTAAGCCTAAGCAAAAAAATGTAATCTAAAATCTAAACCTACTCTTTTATAGACCCACCAGAAACCTGGACGCCCCTTAAAGTAACGTGGGCCGAATTTTCAATCAGTCAGCATCTGCCAGCGAAACGCATTCTTCAGGCATTTCATAGATTTTAATAGCCGCAATGCCATTGTTATTAATTGCCGTTCCGGTTCGTTTTCGGCACGATTTGCTTGCTCCACTAAATTCTGACGTTCGCACTGGTACAATGGTTTTCCAAAATTTTGTCACCAAACTTCTAAAACCAGTACGAAGTGTCTTCATGCGGAAAAACACAATTGGATTAACAACCGCTTGCAGTGAAAATGTTGCACGAAGGGCAAACTGGACCACATAATGAAAGTTTAAGTCGGCCGATGTGATTCCGCGAGTCAATGTGACCAGTTGTAAGACGTGCATTGAAAAATAAATGACCAAATGGGTTGCATACAAAGAACAAACTGTTATGATAACTCGAATGTACTTGAAACGATTTCGAATATTATTTGTTCGTATGTTTTGATGCGCATCATCGTCACATTTAATATTTTTACTCTGATTAACACCAACGCTACGATGATTTGGCAACAACTGATTATGATTTTCATTTCGAGGCTGAACAAACAACGTTGAAATGGACGCCTTTGACTTGTACAAATCAGCTACTGACTGATCTGACGTTAGCATTCGAGGGGATATTGGTTCCCACGGCTTTTTAACCCTAGAAAGCCGACTACAAGTAAATGAAGTGTGTCTTTCCATTGCTAAGGGCATTTGTCTCGAGAAGGACATGGATAAGTCCATTGAATCAATGCGACGATTTGTGCAAGATTGTTTGAAACATACACTTCGGTCTGAGTTGTGTTGCGATGTTAGGCTTCGTATTGTGTTTCGGATTTTAACAGGCAAATGAGAAAATACCGTAGCCGACTTGGTTACTCTTACACGAGCAGATTCAGGGATACTTTCACCAGAATAATCCATCATAGTGGATTCATCATTGAACCTTACTGATGAGTTCCGACGCTCATTTACGGACGTTACTTCGCAAGCATCTGCTCGTAAAACTAAAATTGATGGTGACCTGTCTTTAGCTGTGATTGCTATTTTTCCCTGGACGCTGACTTTTCTACACTCATAGTCATTTTGGCAGGCGTAGTTGCAGTCTGACGCATCAGATACGTTGTCCTTTTCACCAATGTTAACACTCGATACATAAGGTTTTACAGGACTAATTTCCGGGCGGTCACAATTTTCCTTTTTGTTGATGACAGTTGGAGACAGCATTTCAGGGTGACAGTACGTCTGAATGCATTCTGGTGCTTTTGGCAGATGACTCAGTGCAAAGTAGCAGTTAGCATTTGATTCCGAATTGCAAACGTCTTGGTGAACATCAGTGCGACAATTGCTGATGCTGACATGATGTTGCTGTGACGGAGTACTGCTGCAACGCGAAACGTTAACTTTGTTTTTGATTCGCAATACCATTTCTGGCGAACAGGTGATACTTGTGTTTAAGTTCGCAGTTTTTTGTTTGCTTTCAATTTGATTCCTTCTTGGCTTGTAATCTTCGCTACGCGTCCGTTGATGACGGCGGACGGCATTTTGCCATGATTTGTAGTCGTTGTCAACGCATGCGTTTGAAGACGGGACTGCCGTGGAACAAACAACTGTGTCAACTGCTGTATTTTGTTGAAAAATACAATCATCTTTTGTACAGTCGGTGTTTTTAGCCACGTAAGTTTGGTTCAACAATTTCTGCTGAAAAATTAACAGTTTTATAAACACTGATTAAACACTTATTATTTTAAGGCATCAGTGATGGAACCAGCGTTTTTGGGTACAGCATAGCGTCAGGCAAAGGCTTTTGCGCCCGAGCGTAGCGTAGCGACCGAGAAGTCACACGCAATTTTAGCGTAAAATCACGATTCACATTTTTAGTTTTGCATGGCTCCGGTGAGAGGATTCGATTCCCAGATCCGCATAAACACGCCCTTGCCAAGTATGAGTAAAGCACTAACTTGTTCGACCAATGTATAGAACAGGGGCGGAACCGTATTCTAAGCATATTCTTAAGCCTAAGCCTAAGCCTAAGCGTAAGAATGAGCATATTCCAAAGCTTAAGCCTTAGCCTAAGCCTAAGCCAAGCCACAAAATAGTCTAAAGCTTAAGCTTACTTTTTTCCAGTCCGACAGAAAAACGTTCCGCCCCTGATGTTTACATGCAGCTGATGTTTAAAGTGACGCCAAAACCGCATGCAAATTCTATGCTAATCTGTGGATCAATTTACAGCAAGATATAATCTTAGCATTACAAATTAACATTAAAACATAATCTACCATTGACACTCCAGCTTTGCGCTGATTAAGATGATTGGTGCTGGCTGTATGCCTTCGATACTGACCAACGTAGTTGTTATTGGCTGCCAAACTGGCTCGAGCATTGAATCCAGTCAATTTTCTGCTGGTTCGACTGAAACATCGAGCTGACCCAGAAACGGCAGTCATTGAACGATTTAAACGGGGCGTTGATGAGTGTGATGCAGTAAATTGAACACGGCGTCGTATTGTCAAAAACAGTTTCATATAAATAATAAAAATAATAACAATACAAGTGAGCAAACTTGAGATTAAAATTAATGAATAAATATCAACAAATGCGTCTGATGTGTTTGGTTTTGTGCGAAAAACGTAAATTTCACCCTTCCACTTAGTTCCATTTCGTTGCAGCCAACGTCGAGGATGATATGCCTGCCGCTGTGTGATTTCGTCGCTTTCTTGTGAAATATTTCCAACAAAAGAACCGTCAAATTGTCCAATGTTTGATGAAAAGCCGCCTGACTCATGTGACCAATTATCATTCGCTAATTGACTCAACGCTGATGTTGATCGATTCATTATTGTAATTCGGTTTCCTATTTCAGGATTGCGTAACGTGCGTCCAAGAGTAAACGCAACTGCCAAAATCCACATAAGCACAATGGCTGCAAAAACTTTACTTCGCGTAATGTATTTATGATAATGAAGTGGTAACTTAATGAATAAATACTCGTTTAATGCGGCAAGCATCAAATTGAATACTGAACAAATATTACCAAAATGTAACATCAGCACTGATGTTTGAAGCATCCTCATCTGAGGGCGATTGCTAATCGCAGTTGTAGTTGCGTCATTCTCGAACGGATAATAATGAATTGCTACAATAACCCCGCCCATATACATTGCACAAAATGATTTGAATATGTCAATTAATGCAAAGTTTGTAATTATGATATACAAAACTGTACGTTTTTTCATTGACTGTAAAACTGTCAACACCAGCGCATTTGTCAACAACGCAGCAACGCCGCTGATTAAATAAAATATTCCAAATGTTTTCTCGAATACAACGTCACTTGAATATTGGTGTCTGACGCTTGGAAATATTGGATCAGCCAGAATTGCATTCGATTCAGATGTATCATGGCTTGTTGGCTGTTTTTTGCTGTTTTCAAGCAATGTCAGAAACTGTTCTATTTGAAATGATGAAATATTTGCTCGAGTACCAATATCAAAAACTCTATTTCGTATTTTATCCATTTTTATTTTACACCGGATGACACCTTTTTGGCGACACAAAATATAGACACATTTATTTAATAAATGAACAGTTACAGAGTTTTATAGCAGGTCAAGATTTATCTGCAACTATTCAAATACCTTGGCAGTTTATTATATAATGCAACTAAAACATTAGAAATAATCAGAAACGTGAAACAACGTTGAAGATGAAGAAACATTATCATAAGGACATAGTGTCTCTTATAATATGTTTTACCCAAAATTTTTGTTTTTTTTGAACTTGTTAGTATTTCTTGCAACTAATTCCGATACTCTTTAGTTTTTGCATGTTACGACTACACTTTAGTAAGTTTCTTTGGGGAGAAACAGAGTTCTGGATTTTTCCGCTGCTTTGAATTAAGCGGAATTTTCTTATTCGATTTGTGCAAATTTTCTTTGAATTTTGGTTCAGATAAATGGCGTCAAGGTAATCTCGACAATGGATCATGTATAAAAACTGTAGTTTGCACATAATTTGCAGTATGGTCTGCTGCATTGGCTTAGCAACTTGATTAAAAATAAATACTGGATACACGTCTGCACATTGCTTTCAATTATTTTGCTTTATTTTTGAAGAACGTACAAGTATACTTCATACTTCATATACATAGCTAATCATAATAGTAAACAGCAAACAAATTAAAAAAATTGGTGATGTAAAATGTAAACAAAATAAAGCAGATAAATTAATTGAAAGGGTTGTAGCGGTTACCAAAAGTAATTTCGGCTGGGCCGCCTTTAGTCTTTTGTTTGCTTGATGTTGACGACCAATCCTGTCTTGCCTTATAGTTTAATATTCACACTCTGTCAGTCTAGGTAGGATCCGATACTTCAGACCTTTTACTAAGCAGCTGAAAAAGCGGAGCAGAGCGGGGATTGAACTCTCAGCCTATGGATCCTTAAGCGAGCACTCTACCACTGCGCCACGTAGCCCGCCTCTCAAACTGCATTTTTTGTCGACTATGTGTCGACCGTATGCTGTCAGCTAGCATACATGCAGTGCAATGCACTATATTGCATGTGCACATAACAGAAAAGCATGTCTCACATGCTTACACACTCCTTTGGTTTGTTGGAAAAGCAGGAATGCGTTTTGGAAAAACTGATCTATTTGCGAGCGGCTCGACCTGGGGATTGCTACAGTATATAACTTGGCTATATTCCGAAGAAAAGTTTTCGATATCTTCGAATTTTCATAAGGCGGGTATAAACATGTGAAGCATGCTTGTCCTTGTGCATATGCAATGCATGTAACATGTGAGCGGTTGCTACCGCTGATGCCTAAGCGGTAAAGGCATAACCGTGTAAGGAAACTATGAAACATAGACGGGTGATGACATACCCGTGGACTTAGAATATTTTCCGGATAGTTACCTCAGCAGACAAAAACTGGTTTTCCTCTTTGAGAGGAAAATCTGAAAAGTAAAAGAAATAATATTTTCCGTCTGGATTAAAAACCTGCTTTAAGGAAAATTATTGTAAGAGCAAATTAGCTGGTATTTTGCTCTGAAGAACCTGTTTGATTCTGGATTGAAGTTTTATGCAAATTGTTGTTTTGTGAATGCAATTCAGTCTGTAGTTTTGTCTTGTGCTATGTGGTGACAATTTTCCGGGAAATTGGAATGAATTCTAATTAGTTTTCGGATTGTTTTGCTTTGCGCAGCATTAATACTGCTTTAGTTCTTTTTGGAATTTGGATTTAATTTCAACTTAGTTTTCATTTAGTTTTCAATCATGAGTATTGAAAACTAATCGTGTTGGTATTCGTAAGTTCTGTTCTTACTTGTTCGTATTAATATGTTATCTTACTTGTTATTAAAGCTTAACTCTAGTCTTGTTTATTAGCGAGTTCGACGGGCTTCTGAGTGCTAAATCGGAGATCGAAACCCCTGTTAAGGCTGGAATTGGATGAACTCGCCCAGTCCCCTAACAACCTTAATATTCAAACCCCAGGCTATTAGTATATACCTGGCTCACATGGTGACCACGATGGTCTCCGAAAAGCCCGAATTTTTCTAGTTATAGAATTTTGTCAAGTTGGATAGCGAATTCAGAAGAAATTCGCA
>JASANG010003662.1:0-41786 GCA_030248215.1 Enoplolaimus lenunculus
ATATTTGCAATAGAATGTTTCAATAAAAAATATTAAAGGCTCGTACTCTTAACTGTAAAATGCACTTACCAGTAGAACGCAGATCATCCAACTTCGAAACCATTCGAACATCAAAAGGTACGGAATTCCATGCTCTTTATGTGGTGACACTTAGTCAACAGCCTATAGATGTTGAAAATCACAACTTTGTATTAGGATTTAGTGCTAAAATTGCGTTTGGCTTTATACTCGTTTCGCTTGTGAAAGTTTTCTAATATACGCCGCTCGTTATAGATGATATCCACGTCGTTGGTTCCGCTGCTACGTCCATGAGTTTTAGTTTGCAGGTGTGTGATATTTATTCATTATCAGCATAGTCGTCTTAATTTGTTTGGAAATCAACCGTTAGTTTGTGTGAGTCGTTACAGACATATACCCTCGTCAATGGACAACAAGATTTACTCCAAATTTCGCCGACTCGACAATTTTTCGCCCAACACTACACTTTGGCATTGGTTTATTATGCTAAAGATTGTGCGGCCACTGTTACTTTTAAGGGGCGTAACAGTAGATTAAGCGTATTCCTAAGCCCTAAGCTTGAGCGTTGCAAAAATGTGTTCCTAAGCCTAAGCCTTAGCCTAAGCCTAAGCTTAAACAAAACAATGTAATCTAGAATCTAAAGCTACTGTTTTATGGACGCACCAGAAACCCGGACGCCCGTTCAAGTAACATGGGTCGGTTGCGCTATACTCACCGTGCGGCATCGCATTAAGCCAGTGCTCGTACCGTGATGCCACATGGCCCATCTAGAATCTACTTTTGATTGAGCCACACGGCAGCGGACGGCACCGCGGGCACCGAAGAGTATAGCGCAACCACAGCCTCAGGGTTCGGCTTTAAATACCGTAGAGCGACAAGTTGTCGGGGGACGAATTGTTACAGATGCAACGAGTTCGGCATAGGATTATTATTCAGTGGACACAGCGTTTATACAGAACAAGCTGCTGCTAAATGCCAATATTTCACAATATTATGGCATAGTTTACGCAAATTAATGTTGCATGATCCATTTTGCTCTGGGTTCAGTTCAATGGCTTCATTTTGATTTGCGGCCAACGTTTAGAACCGACAAGAATAAATAAAGTTTTCAATACGTAAACTTTTGTTTCTTCGTTTTTTTAGATTATAATCTGAGCCCGTATTCTCATATGTGTGTAGAATCTATTACCAGTTGGTGATAGGTCTTGTAACTTTCAAACCAGGAAACGGTGATGTTTGAAATTAAAAGCACATTTATTGCATTTGATTAATACTCTACTTCCGTGCAAATTTTGAGATTCGCAATTACACCAGTTGGTGAGTTAGAAAAGCTATAACTAACTGGTGGTAGGTGCCATAGCTCAACTTGCTAAGGGCGAAACCATTTTAAGAGGAGCAGGCGGAAATTTTGCACGTTTTACAAGCAACGTTGAAACGTTGCTTGTTGGTTCAAAAGTAGCTATCTTATCAGTCTAGGGTTAAAATTATTTTTAGTCGCTCAGTGAGTCCAATTTGACTCTGACGGAGTCGAATTTGAGTCAGTTTGTGTAGTGCGGAAAAGCCTATTTCGGAAAAAGTCAGTATGACTCACCATTTTTTGCAGTGTACAAACAAGATTGAAACTTTTCTATGGTGATACAAATTCTTTTGCAGGGCGCTGATTTCTCTGCCGGGCCCCGTTAGGATTGGGGCCAGATATAAGTACTGCAGCTTTTATGGTCAAATCATTTCAGTATGTTGATATACTCTGTTGTTCAATAGATTACAATATATTTATACAGGTTATTTATTATTTTGAACTGCTACGAAAGAGAACCAAAATGAAATTTTAAATTTTAGTTGCGAGGTCAAAATTGCAACCAGACCATCTTACATTTGTCCTGTAATTCTGATCGTCAGTCCACTTCTGTTGTTTAATCGCGTGAGAAAAATGACGGAGTTGTCTCCCAAAATCTGTGCAATATAGGGATGAGTTTTTATATAAAATGGCAATTTTTTGCACCAAATGTGATTTGCAAGATATTTTACTTGTTTAACCCCTTCTCACATTGAGTTGCCTATAGGCAACTAAGCGCAGTGTATATGCGTTGAATAATATATATCGCACAGTGTTTAACAATTGTAACACGTATACATATTACTAAATCACCACAAGACGTGAGAGCCCCCTCGGGCTCAAGCGTCAAGCTCCTATAGCTGAGTGGTAATGGTATACGCCTCCCACTCCAGCCACTAGAGTTCGAATCCTAGCATAAAAGTAGGTCTCAGGGGAAATAGAAAATATTCATGTGAGATAAAGGGTTAAGCGAAAAATTTTCAGTTTACTATCTTTAATGTTGTTTTGCTGTGAAATAAAAATAAAATATGTATATACTAAGAGCACAACATGTATCCACATACAAGCACAGAATCATCAATCAAAACCAGTTTGCATTCCAGTAATTGTTTAAGTTTCCCTGTTCTCTAATATAACTGTTTGCGACGCGACAGTTCCCGACTGAGAGACAAACAGTTCTTTTTGCGGCACGATACACCAATAAATTAGCATATCCGTTTCGATACGTACGTTTCAAACATTCGACTGGATATTGAAATGTTCAATTTTTTTTCAAACAAATTAATTTTCTGTCGAATGCTTTAATGCTGTACTACCCGAGCGAATCTAATTTAAATATCAGTCCTTAATATCGCGCTGTTTGTCTATACATCTTCGGTAGAAACGTTTCATTGTCTATATGCTATTCTATGATTCTACTATTGCCTCGCAAAATTAGGGGTTAACCAGAAAACGAACCAACGCGACCAAGGCGCCGCAATCATTAAAAAATTTATTTTTGGCAAACTTTAATATTTAGCAGAGACAGATTGACTTTGCTCAAACTAAATATACGTATGCGCTCTTGTATACTTTCCGCCTCATAAAATGAAATTATTATTACACTTTGGAAAAGGATTATGCAAATGTTTTGGCTTCGGAAAGCCTTTACCGAATCCTAAACCTAAGCCTAACCTAAGCATGAGCCTTATACCAAGCCTAACACAAGCCTGAGCCTAAGCGTAAAGTAAGCTGGAGCCTAAGCCTAACCCTAAGCCTAAGCCTAAGCCTAAGCCTAAGCCTAAGCCTAAGCCTAAGCCTAAGCCTAAGCCTAAGCCTAAGCCTAAGCCTAAGCCTAAGCCTAAGCCTAAGCCTAAGCCTAAGCCTAAGCCTAAGCCTGATCCTAAGCCTAAGCCTAAACCTAAGCTTGAGCCTAAGCCTAAGCCTGTTACGAGCTACTGTACAAGAACCTACTTATGTAATTTAGCGTGGCTCTGGTTAAACCAAAATCCTAAACTACGCATACATAAGCAAAAGTCAAAATTAATATGCTTCTATATTGCTTGAAAAAACCCCGGAAAAAAACCCGTTTTCGCACGAGCGAGCGGTCGCTTTTAAAAGCTGACAAGCATTTATCTTGTTCTCTGCTGTTCGGTTTAGATCCACGCCGCGAGAGCCACCGGTATGTCAAATATATGTATTTTTGTTGATAACGCAAGATGACTCTCTTAAAGAGGACGGTTTTAGTTGACTGGATTTTAGACAACGAACTCTATATTAAATTCATTTTTGTTTATGTATAGAACAGGGCCGGATTGTTTTCCGGAGGGGCTATAATTGAGTCAGTTTAAGCTTTAGACTAATTTTGTTTGCTTACGTTTAGGCTTAGGCTTAGGCTTAAGGATACGCTTAATCTACTGTTACGGCCCGGAACGTAGCATTGGCGCAAACAGCGATCAAAAAAATTGATTTTAACATTGGAACCTTGACAAATCGTTAACAACAGAGTACAACCGGAGGTCTGCCTCCAGCTCCGGCTCCGGTAAAATTTTTGCCGGAGATTCCGGCAGTTTCGGTAGTAACATTTTGCATAATTTTGCAAAATTTATCTGTTTGAACGAGTTTCGTTTTACTTTTGTCACAATTTTCAGGAAAGAAATTCCGAAAATTCGCGGAAAATTAGCGTAAAACCAAACAAATTAAAAACATATTGCAGATTTGGCTAAAATTAACTAGTTAACCATCGTGGTTACTACCTAATTTTGCCTCTACTACAAAAGTCTGTTGCGCTATGATGCTTATATTTTCAATTGGACGGGCGTTGCCTGAATTTTAAAAAGCGATGATATTTACGTTCTTTGAAAATTTCGAAACAATTCTTGTGTTTTACCAACTGGTAAAATATCAACACCTTTGCGCAAAAATCTGAAAAAGCGCTGACTTTAAAATATTCAAGCTACGCCTTTTAGCTAAATTCAAACGCACAACGTTCAGAGTTTCAGTGAAACAGGGATTTTCGCTAACCTGTTATTTTGACGGCGGGTCTACACAGTTCAAATGTTTTAGCTATATTTTTCTGTTATAATAGTTTTTTGTCTGTAAAGCTATCCGGTTCCGGTTAGCAATTAATAAAAGCATCAAGCAATGTATGTTGAAACGAACTAATTCCAGTTTGTGTTTTGGTTTCCGGAATTACCGGAATATCTGTTTGCGATACGGGGGCATCAATTATTGATCAGCAGTCTAAAAATAAAATTAGAACGAAATGCACTATTTAAAAAAATTTGAAAAAATCCTTCAGCGCCACCCACCCCCACAAATATTTTTGCAACAGTTTTTTACAAACTTTTTTGAATCATGGTTATTGGTTACGTCGCTGGCATCTTTGGTTTTACGCAAACACGCCCTCGACAACAAGTCGAGCCTTTTATGAAGATTAAAACCGATGTACCTTTTGCGGCTTGCTATGCAAAGGCGCCCCCACGTGGAGGTATAGAGGGACCGTACTCTCCCCTTCCAAATTCGGCAAATGCCAAGCCAAATAGACTCGGTCGAAAAGTAAACAATCTTGAATTGCAAGGGGCCTTCAACTTTATTCGGTGCCCACCGACTATAATTTTTTGCAAACGCCCGTGTTGCTACGAAACATTATCTGTTGTGTGATGTACTTTTTAGCAACATTGAACTTATGCTGCAGACGAGCCACAGTCAACTTGCTCCCAAGAGTGGCTCAGGATGCCGTGTAAAAGTTTATACGCCTTTAGAAAAACTTGAGTCTCGCTTAAAAGTTCTTGTATACTTTTTTCTTAAATTTAAGGTGAAGACTTAGGTTTAGGCTTGAACGTAGGCTTAGGTTGGAAAGTAACTTAGGTATTGCGCATTATATCCATGTGTAAGCGTTGACCTAAAACGTGACCTGAGTCTAAATTATACTTTAATGGAAAGTGTACACCAAATTAATCTTGCAAATATATATGTAACTTTCAAAAGCCCTTGCTAAATTTTTTTGCTCCGCGTCAGGAAAATGAGTTGGCCACGAGCCAGAATCGTAAGACCTATTGTTTTATAAGAGCATAAATGTCTCACAACATAAATGATTTCAGGCAATAATTCAAAGTGGTGTTCGAACACGAGTGTCAGTTTCAAATTTATATTATTTTTTGAAACCTGTATTTTATAGTACAAATTAATTTTAAAATGTAATTTGGCTGTTTCGTATTAATAATCACATCTATTCAATATTTGGCGATTCAAAAGAGGCGGCGCGGTTCTTTGCCGCAAAAATATTCTCGATTGTGCCTTCTGGTTTGCTTTCATGAAACACAAATGTTCTGGTTGAGTTGAAATTGAGGAAATTCAATTTTGCCTAAAATATCAGTTTTGATTATTATAAGCCGTGAATGTATGAAGGTTTTAAAATAGCGATTATTTTTAGGTTTCGTAAACGTTTCTGTGAGACTGCACTCGAGTAAGCTAAAGCTTGGACTATTTTTTTTGCTTACGCTTAGGTTTAGGCTTAGGTAAAAGAACTTATTACATTGAGGCTTAAGAATATGGTAATACTACTGTTACTGCCCTGTTCTATACATTGGACAAGGTATTGGTATGGTGCGCTGAAAATTGCAGATAATTTTCAGATGGTCTCATGTAAAGTTGTTAACTTGCGTTTGAAACCAAAGTGAAATGGCTTGAACACTTTTTCTAACTTGTTCACCTGGTTACATGTAATACTTAAACAAAATAATAATTTGATGCAGATTTTCTGTAAATGATCTGAATTTTTTAAATGGCGAGTTGAGTATGATTTTAAGTGAACAAGGCAACTACACTGCAAAAAATGGTGAGTCAAATTGACTCTCTCCGATATATAGGCTTTCCGGGACTACACAAATTGAGTCAAAATTCGACTCCGCCAGAGTCAAATTGGACGCAGTGAGTGACACGTTTGACTCTGGCTCAGTCGTATTTGACTCAATTTGTGTAGTCCCGGAAAGCCTATTTCGGAGCCAGTCAATTTGATTCACCATTTTTTGCAGTGATATTGTTTCAAAAAATGTTGTTTACAATGGATATCAATTTAGTGTTTACAAAAATCAATTTGTGTTGCGGTTTTAAGACAAGCGAATCCCTTGAGATCTGGCTCCGGTTTATCTTCAGGTCCTTTTCTGGAAATTTTAAGCCAGATTATTCTGTGATTTATCATTTTTTGGGGGGGAGGTGGTAGTTCTTCAATGCTTAGGCGGGGTCGTAATTGTTGTTACCACATAAGAACGTGTTTTTAAAATATTCACAGCAAAGATGCATAGGGTGAAACCAAAGGTGAAAAAATATTGAACCGAAGTCGAAGGTCAACAAATTTTGCCTGAGCCGAAAATGCAGCAGAATTTTGTAAAATAAAAATGGTTCTGAACTTGCGCCGGAGGCAGTGCACCGGTTGTTGTACCCTGGCATGCATATCAATAAATTCGTATAAACCTAATTGCCAATAGCAACGTTAAGTGTGATTGGAAGAAAAAGATAACTGTGGGGAGTCAACCGTCTATTCCCCGTTTAGAATTACAGGCCGTTTTAAGTAAAATACAGCTTGATGCCGTTTTAAGCGTTTTGGTTTTTGGTTCTTATGACATATTCTAGACGCTTAAATCTAATTTAAAGTCTATGCGAAAGTTTAAGATGTAAGAAGATGCTACAACTAAAATTCGCAGAAAAGCAGAGGTGCCAAGAGGGCAGAGACTGGCGCCGTATTGGTCCAGGTGTTTCAAACTTTTGAGCCAATGTAAAGAACAGGAGCGGAACAGTATTGCGCGAACCCGTAGCAAGAGAGGGATAGAGTGCTCAGCTCCCCTGGAAGAATTTTGGACTCCTCTAGAAAATTATCTATTTTGCTTGTAAATCATTGAAAACCGTTGAATATGCCTGTCATTAAAAATGTTTAGCCCCCTAACAAAGTGATTGTCATCTCTGCGGTGCCGCCGCCTGAGTGGGCCAAGAGGTATGGTCAGCTCTCCGGAACAATTTTGGTGTCCCCTAGGCAATTTTCAATCTTGCTTGTAAGTCATCGAAAACCCTTGTAATATGCCTCTCATTAAAAATGTTTAGCCCCCCCCCCAACAAGGTGATTGTCATCATTGGGGTCCCATGGATAAAGGATTACTCTTTCAATTTTTGGTCTTCTCGCGGCCAGAGGGAGGAAGCAGGGCTGCGTTGACCGTCTCCAGAAAAATTTTAGGCCCCTCTTCAAAAGTTCCTGCCTCGCTAGACCTGTACGAATTTTATGGGTTAAGCTCCTAAAATATGTCTTCTTCGCCATAAACATTTCTCGGCCCCATGTAAGCATGGCCGGATCACTACAATGCCAGATATTGTCACTTGTAATAGACGTAGTTCCCCCTATAGCTATTTCGTTTCTTTGTATTTATTATTGATTGGTTTGACATATTTCCATGTATACATAGTGGAACAATAACAGTATATTTTCTATTTTTACCTAATTGCTTTTAGCTACAAAAACGCACACATTCTGGCAAACCGATTGAGGTGTGAAAGACCTACTGTGAAATCGCTGTTTCTATCTTGAGTGTCAATTGACGGCTGCGTAGCGAGATGGGGGGGCCAGGCGCGTGGTCCCATCAGTTAATATTTATTACTGTTAGGTAAACAGACTGTCTTATTGAACCATAATTAACGGGGCCTATGTTACTCGGGGCCCACGTTACTTTAAGGAGCGTCCAGGTTTCTGGTAAGTCTTTAAAAGAGTAGGTTTAGATTCTAGATTATATTTTTTGCTGAAGCTAGGTTTAGGCTTAGGAGCACATTTTTGCAACGCTTAGGTTTACGCTTAAGTATGATAAATATCAATTGATAATATAAAAAATATTAAAATAAACCAGACGTCTCAAGTAGATGGTACAATAGAATTAGATGCGATTTTAGGCTTCTGGGTTGAAGAATTGTTAAAATTTAAAAATCGTTAGACAATACAGACGCCTTGCTTGTTCAAGCTTGACCGCTTCAAGTATATATTTCTAGCCAAATATGAGCTAAATATTGCATGGTTCGCACTCACAAACGAGTATTTCGTTTCGAATGGTATTATTTCAGCGAGATAATTTTTTTATACTACAGTATCCAATAAGTTTAAAGCCTGGCCCATGTATAAAGATCAGGGGCGGAACGTTTTTCTGTGCGACTGCAATAGAGTAAGCTTAAGCTTTAGACTAATTTTTTGCCTGGCTTAGGCTTAGGACTACGGTTAGGCTTAGGCTTAGGAATATGCTCATACTTACGCTTAGGCTTAAGCTTAGGCTTAGGCTTAGGCTTAAGACTATGCTTGTAATACTGTTCCGCCCTTGTTCTTTACTTGGCCAAAGCCTGTAACCATTGCTGTTTTTTTCGTTTTTTTTTTAAATTTCGAGGAATGTATTCTCATACTATACCCCTTGTTTGCGGCCGCGATACAAAGCACCACGCCGTAATATATTATAGATCACCTGCTGACCTACCACAAGCAAGATTAAGCGTTTTCTTGAGTTCTCAATAGCTAAAGGTACTAATTATTAATGCGTGACTGCAACGAATAAACGATTTATATCAAAATGAAGCAGCTTAAGGCAATTCCTATATATATGTATATATAAATATAAATATATATAAATATATATATGTATGTATATATATATTTATATTTATATACATATATAAATATATATATATATGTATATAAATATATATATATATGTATGTATATATGTATATATCAGGGTTCAACCGGAATTCCTGTACCGGCCGGATATAAATATGTATCTATATGTATATATTATATGCATGTATGTATGTATCTACGTGTATATTATGTATCCCTCATATGCCACCTTGATTAAGCGTTTCGCAGGAAGTTGTGAAAGTGCGTACGGCAAATAGAGATTTTAGGTCAAACTGAAGTGCCTGCTAATGATGTTTTGTGTAGCAAAACAGAAATGAATTTGCTAGCTATATTTTCTCGGCTTACGTCGCATTAACCAGGCTAAAGCGGTTTCTGCTAATAAACCAGTAACAAGATTGTTATATTTAGTATTTACTGTTACCTAATATTTTTAGTGTTTAGGCGTTGTTGGAATTACACGGCTGTAAGATCCCTGTTCGAAGTTTTGACCAAAGTTAAGGACCACACCGTGAATTGAACCTCGGCCGTCTTGCGCTCGAATTAAGCATGATACCACAACACCGTCTATAGAGGCGTATGTTCCGGTTACTGTGTGCGGATTAAGGAGTTTCCGATGAAGTGCGATGCTTTTCATGTGTTCAAACTTAACTGTTTGGAAACGGTACTTGTAAATGTTTTGATATCATAGGATATACAACTTGTTTTGAAGCCGTATAATTATCTTAGACTTGTGCTATACCTCACGCCGTATTTTATATTTAAATTCAGCTTAAAATAATGTAAATAATAATTTAATTATGATTGCTATCGTTGAGGTAAGCGTAACTACAGTTTTGGTGGTTGTACGAAGAGATTACGTTGAAGCGTATGAGCGAAAAAGTATAGCGCTGCCCCAGTGTTATGGAACATTAACGATTTGCCATTGTTACGTTAAGAATCAATTGCGGTTTAGGAACCAGCCCCCTCAGTCCCACCCAATTTCTCGGTTCGCTTTTCGAGCCACGTTCGATACCACTGGCGAATCGAAGCGGAGATTTGCCAGTCAATGCCAGAGCAGGATAGCGTTGGGCGCCCCAAAATTTCCGGGTCAAAGCGATTTGCGATAATAAAAATAATTTTCAAATTTTTTGGTTAAAATCGTGTTGCCCGACTTTGGGGTGTGGGGTAGGTGCTCCGGCCCTGCAACCAGTCCTAGGTTTCCTCAACATGGGTTTAAAAGTGACATTTTGCGTTAAAATTTACTACTAAAATTACGTTTGACTTCTCGTGTCAGAAATACGTTTGCGCTTATGCTAAAGCAAGTTTTGTCCTAAAAACCTAAGCCTATAAGCTCAAGCCTGTAGAAACGGCGACCAGCTGTCAAACCTAAATGTGTTCGAATCACTTACGCTTTATAGCAGCTGCAACCGTTTATTGAGGTTGATTAAAGCGGGTTCGTAGCCAAGCGGAGGGCCAGGGGGGCTCAGCCTCCCCTGGAAAAATTTTGGGCTCCCCTAGAAGATTTTCAATCTTGCTTGTAAGTCATCGAAAAACCTTGAATGCCCCTCCTGAAAAAATTTTGGCCCCCCCAGCAAGGTGAGCTGGGTAACGGGCCTGGATTAAAGTCTAGTAGAAATGCATTATTATAGCGTTTTTTACGACTTCTGTAAAATTGAGCATACAAAGCCAATATAAATATTAAGTACTGGCGAATCCAAGCACAGGACGCCCAATCCTTGCCATTATTGAAATCAAAACCTAAATTTTGTATAAAAATTTAGGGCCCATGTTACTTTAAAGGGCGTAAAGCATTCTTGTGGGCCTAGAAAACAGTGGGTTTAGATTCTAGATTACAATTTTTTGCTTAGGCTTACACTGCAAAAAATGGTGAGTCAAATTGACTCTCTCCGAAATAGGCTCTACGGGACTACACAAACTGATTCAAATTCGATTCTGCCAGAGTCATACGTGCGAATCAGTGAGTCGAATTTGACTCGGGCCTGGTCGAGTTTGACTCAGTTTGTGTAGTCCCGTAGAGCCTATTTCGGAGAGAGTCAATTTGACTCACCATTTTTTGCAGTGTAAGATTAGGCTTAGGCTTAATAGGAATACGCATTTGCAACGCTTCGGCCTAGGCTTAGGCTTAGGACTACGCTTAATCTACTGTTATGCCCCTAAAAGTAACATTGGCCAAATTTAGTACTAAAATTGCGTTTGGCTTCTCGATCGCGTTGCTTTACGAGCAAGTTTCGCCATAATGTATCGCACTACCCGCCCGTCAAACATTTCTGGATGCATAACGACTGGTAAAGCATTGAAATCGAGTTCAGTTAAAAATAATTAACTCAATTTTAAATTTAAAACGACCCCATCGGGAGCAATGTCAACTAAACTGGGTAGCTTGCCGGTTGCAAAACAACAACTATTTTCATAGCACAGCCCGTAGCCAACTCACCTAGCATAGGAGGCTAAAAAATTTTCACGACAGGCATATGAGAGTTTTCAATGATTTACAAGCAAGGATTAAAATTTTGTATGAGGGGGTAAAATATTTCCAGCGGGCTGAACCCACTGCCCCACTTGGCTGCGGCCCGTTTCCTAGTTTTTTTTCAACCCGATAGCAAAATTTAATATAATACGATTTTAGTTCAAATACTGTTGCTAAAAGTTTGTGCTTATTTACTCTGTGCTCATCGCAGCGACAGTTTCTGAGGGGTTCATTGGGTGCCCATGAGCGCCCCCTCCCTTTCGTAATGAGTGAAAAATTTTATATAAATTTGAAAACTGGATCGAATCGGTCGGCGCCATTCGAGGGCATGTGTCAATTGTATACTGGCATTGAGCTCGTCATTACGAAACCAAAATTCTGATGTGTTCAATCTATAGGACCAAAAGAACGATGTGGGATATGGGGTCGCAGAGATGCGGGGCGGGAGCCACGTTATACGGTTCCAAAATTGACAAAAATTTAAAGATATATTTCTCTCGGTGTGGAAATATTTACCACAAAAACGTAAAGTTGACAAATGTTCGCCGCTGACTTTACGTTTTGGAAGTCAACCAAGGTTTTCACTCGGCCGTGTGCTTAATTTAGTTTTAAACGGTGTGAAATAAGCTAAAAGGCACGAAAAGATTGTATAATTGCATAAAATATAGAAAACATCATAACAATTACTGAAATGTTGTCAAGTTTTTGTTATATAACTGTTTATTTTCGTGGGGCAGGCGGGGCACGGGTTTTCCGGTGGGGCCAAATAGAGGCTTCATGTAGCGGTCACTGAAAATACCGCGGGGGAAGGCTGGGGTGGAGTGGTCGCAGGCCGTCCAATTCTTATCTCTGCGGTAAATAACAGGGTGCAACCCAAGGTGAAAAGTATCGGAGCCGGAGTCGGAGCCGGAGGTCACCGAAACTTGCCGGAGCCGGAGGTCACCGAAACTTGCCGGAGCCGGAGCCAAAGGTGAGACAAAATTAGTGTAGCAAAAATGAAGGTTATTGAGTTGATTTTAGCCAATACCTGCAACATGTTGTAAAGTTGTTTGGTTTTATGCTAATTTTCTGCGAAATTTCGAAAATTCTTTACCCAAACAATAGTAAAACGAAACGCACTAAACAGATAAATTTTGCAAAATTATGCAAAATTTTACTACTAAAATTGCCTAAAACCCGGCAAAAATTTTACCGTAGCCGGAGCCGGTGGCCGATTTTCTGCCGGAGCCGAAACCGGAGGCGGACCTCCGGTTGGACCCTGGTATTTTTTAATAGCTGATGTTCATGATATTTATGGTTTTTTGCATGTTATCATCATCTTCGGTCAATGTCAACCTCTGAAACGCTGTTAAATTTCTCTGTATTCATTTCTGAATCTGTTATTGTTGAGATTACCTCAATTTGGCACCAAACTGTAACTTAAAGACTTTTCGACAACAATTGAGCTTTTCACAATATAACTTTTGAGATAATGGGAATACAACTCTAAAATGAGATGAGGTATGGTGCTGCATTCGTCCATCAATTGAGGCTAATTTAGCGTTGTTTTCGGTTACAACAGCTATTTTTACTATCTGATGACAGGTGCTACACACATTTGAGAATATCGTTTCTATAGCATATTAAGCTGGCTTATGCCACGTAATGAAATATAGGAGTTATTCATTAAAAGAGTGCTTATGAAAACCGTACAAGACTACCAACTTTTTGCCTCATAGCACCTACCGATAGCGGCTAATAAGTGCTGTCTAACTGTAGAATTATTAAATGGTGTTCTTAAAGTTAGGCAAAGTTGGTTGGCTTTAAAAGTTAGCCAAAAATTGCAGTTTCATTTACTCAGCTACTATGCAGAATTTTAGAACTACAACTGCAAACTGTTCGCTTGATTGTGACCTTTTTCGAATTGGTGTTAGGTGCTACACACATTTGCGAATACGGTTTGTTGTAATATTAATCGCAGTGATAATGTTTCAATATTATATTTTTTGTTTACAATTTAGTCAGTTTATTTAGTACCGGATTTCAATTTTACCCGTAAACTTAGAACATATAACTTTTTGTTTTGAGTCAAAATTTTATTAAACACATTAAGTTATTACTCAGTTTAAGTTTTTCATACTCAGTGATTCAACTCATTCTGAATTAAAATCAATTCACTGGAATTTTTATAGCGAGTGTATAGTTTGATATATGTTTATGGTGACGGACGGCGCCTGACGGTACCTAGCGGGGAACGGACGGTGCCACACGTCAAAAAAAGCGTAGCGCAACCCATATACAAATATTTTGTGTTCACATAGATATGAAAGCTCAGAGTTGTTATTTACCTGCGAACTCATAATCTTAATATGGAATTTGATACCTTTGAGGTTAATAGTTTGCATTCTTTGTTTTTATCATTCTGTTAAACGCCTACAAACGAAATAATTATGTCACTAGTCTATGCTGTTTTTACCTATCAGCTGACATTTTTTGACAAAGGCTATAATTGTTATAGGGGTGTCTTGGGTGAGGCCGGGGTCACACCAGATTTGGACATTGTCTGCGGGTACCCGCGGGTAATCGTGAGTCGGGTGAAGAATTTCAGGCGCAATTATTCCCGCGGGTAAATATCTGTATCGCGCGGGTAAAAAATTGGAAGTTCTTACCCGCGCCAACATTTTATGTGTTAACGTGCAAAACATACTCTAGTAACTAGTGTAGTGACCCGAATTAGGAGGGGGGACTGATATTTATTTGGCCTTTCCAGAGGGTACGCCCCTGTTATTCGATTACGAACTGTTATTTATTTTTAACCCACACTCCGCCGTCCTTCGTTCTACTGATATATATCCAGGGTTGCAACTAACGGAAACGGACACCGATTTTTACCGGAAACGGAAACGGAAATCCGGTTGCACACTGGCAAATAGCCATCTGATATTCATACTAGCCTAATATTGCTAAGATCAACGCATGTCGGTGCAATATATACAGCGGGGTTGTGATGCCATCATTCAGCTAATGAGGGGACGTGAACTACTTTGAGTAAGCGTCCAGATGTTATACGTAACGCTAAATGGTCTGTTTTACTTCTGGTCAGATGCTGTACAGTGTTATACCGGTGCTTTATTTAGTTAGGTTTCAAATTTTGTTGTTTCTAGCAAATTTTCATGTGTGAAACTCATTGGAGCTGTAAACGTAAAACTTCATTAAAGTGCAAATCACCAGCAATCTTTCAAATTCATTGTTTTATAAATGAAAATTTTGAATGAAGTAATACGTTGTACACTCATGTTTATCGCAAAAAGCGTTCCGGAACCCGCCTGACAACTCGCACTCAGGCATCTGCAGGGTTATAATCCACCCAGGACTAAAAAGACCAAATTTGTGCACAAAATAATTACAATGTCATGAGAAGCTAAAATATGCAAAAAAAAAACATTTTAAAGTTCGATTGCTATTGGCCAAGGCTGGCATGATAACGTAAAACGCCCGATACCTTGACTTATAGCCGAGAGCCAAAAAGAGTATTCTGTAGTTGCTATCGGTACTAAACCTGTATACATATTACTTTCCCCTGAGTGTATTCATTTATTAACATTAGACAATAGCCTAAATGTTCAAATGCTTACCCATTTATTGTTATACATGCTTTGGAAGCACACACTTCGTATTTGTTTTTGCTATCAGACAGCTTTGCTTGATAGTTGGCAACGGAGAGTTCGAAAGGGGATCAACCATCACCAGAAGAAATCCCCCTGAAATGGTTTTAGACCCACTGGTATATAACTCATGTGACAGTGACGTGTTCCCGTTCAGGAATTATTCGCCCGCTCCCTAGCATGATGAGCTGACTCTGGACTGGTTGGTGTTAGTGTGCTCGCAATTTTTGAGAAATCGTTGCGAAGCTTTGCGGGCCCGTAGCCAGACGGTGGCCCGGGGGGTTTCAGCTGCTCTGGAAACATCCCTCCTATAAAATTTTTCAACCTTGTTTGTAAGTCATCGAAAACCTCAGTATGCTCGTTCGGAAAAATGTTTAGCACCTGATTAGCATGGTGTAAAAGCTACGGACCTGGGCCTTTAACCCTCACACTCATAGAGTATACAATGAACAACTAAACACAATAATATACGAGCAATATAGACACTGGGAGCAGTACAATTTTAACATATATGCGCAGAGCAAAATCACTACAAGACGTGAGAGTCCCCTCGTGCTCGAGCGTCAAGCTCCTATAGCTCAGTGGTCATCGTAAACTCCTCCCACCCGTGAGACTGGGGTTCCAATCTTACCTTGAAATTACGTCTCATTTGAAATTGAAAATATTCATGTGAGAAAGGGTTAAATAAACTTAATGCATGTACGGAGGATAAAAGATTTCAGGCGCGGCATGCGAGAATTTTATATTATTCGCGAAACAAGCGTGGTCCAAGGCTTTTTAAGGGTTCAAAAATTGTCCACTACAGTTGAACCATCAACGCTTACTTCTTGAGCCTCGGCTACTCTCGTAAGCTTTTTAAGGGATTTAAGAGCATGCATTGAACGGAACGATGAGACTTAGCGTTGACAAAAAAGTAGTAAAAAGAAACTTATTATAAGATAAGTATATTGCCCCACCCAACAATTTCGGGTCTGAGGACTGTAGCCAGCTCACCAGAGGGGGGGATAAAAATATTTCAAGAGGGGTATACAATGGATTTCGATGACCAGCAAGGTCGAAAATTGTCTAGGGGGTCAAAATTGTTCCAGGGGGCCTGAGACCTCCTGGCCCATCACTGGCGATGGGTCCGTCTGAGATAGACTATGATACATAATTAACTTTTTGTAATTGTACGTTTTTCGCTATTAGCATAAGATTTAATAGATTTAAATGCTTTAGTGTGTATGATCACGGGTGTTTTTATCGTTATTTGTGCTTTTTGTTTTTGTATATAGAATAAAGCTACTATGTTATCTAAAACTGATCGCAGAGATAAGTTTGGATATATCGTTAACCGCTTTTCATAGAGTATCCTATGAGCAACTCTGTGCAAGCACGGATTAACGCAAAATAATGCATTAAGCCTTATTTACGCGTCAAGTGTTTGCAGCAATGCACGCGCAACTTTGGTCACAAAACAGTTTTGAAGTTCTTGCAGCTGCAAATTATTCACTGGATTTCATGCTATTTTGTTTAATTCGCATCTGTGAACGCAGTTGCAAGTCACTTGAATTTCTTGCACCTACCGTTTGATTGTTCAACCGGAATGTTTCTTTGAAAATACTTGCTGGTGCAAGTATTTCGCGCAAGTTGCAGGTGCGAGTTCTCGCTGCAAAAACTTGCATTTGTGAATGGGGTTTAATGTTCAATGTTAATCAATTTACCTCATGCGCACCACATGATTGTCGTTTCGGCTAGGGCCTCAAGCTCCTACAATTAACTGGAGATGGAAAATGCCTCCCCTATGACAAATTTTGAAACCAAAAATAAGCATAAAATGTTTTGTGAATTCATCGGCTGAGAATGGTCCGTAGTCTAATAATATACTGTCAGCAGGTTTTGCGCAAAGTGCAAAAGTTAGCGAATCCGCAACAATCTGCATGAACAATCACATTTCTGCGTAGTGAAAATACTGTGAACAATGTAATGCTGAAACGTTGCCTAAAACACGGATGTGTGGCGTTCTAGCTTTAATAATACAGAAAAAAAGCAAATATCCTATTCTTTTAATGACTCATGTTAACTATAGCAGCTTGCTTAGCATAAGCCTAAACCTCATAGCTAACTTTAAGCCAATTCCAACACCTAAGCATATACCCCAAACCTAAGCCTAGAAGCTTACCAGACTCTTAATAAGTCTCACAGTCCCCCTGTTTCCAAATGGGCTGGCGCCCTTAGAATGGGCCCCTTTTTCTAACGCATCAACCGCATTCTTGAACTAAATGCTGTCTAATTCAAATGTTTGATTCTTTCCTATTGTTTTTGAAATGTAAAATTAGTAATTATCATTTTCTCGTTATTTTATCAAAAAAATATTATTAATCGTTATTAATTACTGAATTCAAAGTGTTGACTTTAATTATTTTCAACACCATTCCAGCTTGTTTGTACAAAACAGTCATAAAAGCTTAGCATCTGACAAAAGACAAATCTTTTCAATATCTCCGACAAAATTCACAGCGAAAATTAATAGTTTTTCCGTTTCTGTGGACCGAAACAGTTCCGGACTCATCGGTTTCTTAAAATGTTTGCCCAAAGGTTTAACTTTTTATATAAATTTTAAAATGGTTTCAACCGGAACTGATGTATCGGTTCGTAATTTTTAATACAAAACATTACATTAATATTTATTAACAGTTTGCTATCATTAAAATTGAAAGCCTTACAATAAATTTAATTTCATTTACTGTTTTCCTTATTTAGTTAAATAGTCAAAAATGTCCATTTATTTAAAAGATTTTCGTTAATCTCTCCGACAGGAATTTGATCTAAAACCGAAAAATTTCCGTTTCCGGTCGCCAGCATCCGTTTGAAAAATATTTTGGTTTTCTAGTCGAAAGTTCAATATAACCAAAGGACACGCGATGAAAATATATATAATGGAACGTCAAAATTTTATTTTAATCTTAGCTACGTAGCCTACAACTAAAAACCAGTTACTTGCTTAATTCTCGGCGTATTGAAGATTGTTCTGATATGCAAATATATGGTGAGATGTAAGCTTTTGGAATACCTTCTCAATAGACTGAGTGATTATGGAATATTTTGAACGCGAGCAATAAGGTTAAATACTAACGATAAACTGTGGTTCAAAATTTAATTCAAATTTTCCCGTTTTTTTGCTTGCGAGTATCCGTGTAAATTTATGAGTTGATCTTATTCAATCTGTAATGGCTTAAAGAACCACTGACCACTAAAATTCGCGAAAACTCGTTTTCAGTTTAGACCAGTGTACAACTGATGGAGGTCTGCATCCGGCTCCGGCAGAAAATCAACCTACACGACAATATGTAATTTTTGACAATTTTACAAAAATCGCTTAGCGCGTTTGGTTGTAAATTTTGGTACACTTTTGATATGTAAATTGACGAAATTGCTTAAACAATAAACCTAAAACCAAAATTTTTCGACAACATTTTACAGGTTTTTTTACTAAAAATGGCAAATTAAACATTGTTTTACTTTCGCTTGACATCCAGTTGAACGTGTGGCTCCGGCTCCGTCAAATTTTATTAACCTGTAACAAGAAGCAATGGGGGGTGGAATTTTAACCCCCCTCATCTGAAAACCCTAGATTTTAACAGCTGAATGCGTCGGTTTCCGCTCCGATTATTTCTCCATAGACCATGGGTTTGTATTGTATTCGATAGAATTTTTAATATCAAAACGCAAATGAAGTCTATTTTTAATATGATAAATGCGTTCAAACCGTTTTGCTATTTTTGCTTAAAGGCGGTTTATCCGATTGAAATCTAAGCATTTCAAGTGAGATTTAATATTGCGAAGATGTATGGTTCTTAATTATTGGAATCAGAGCTGTTAGAAGCGAATATAGCAGCTTAAAAAGTGAAAGCAGTTGCAAATTTGTTATAGGGTGGTCACGCGAGATATAAGAATAATAATAATAATAATAATACTAATAATACTAATAATCGAAAAAACACTTTCGAGCAAAGCGAACGAAAAGCTAAATGCCCTTTCAGTACTAAACCTTAATACAAATTAATATAAAAGCTTTGTTATTATCAATGTTGACAGGGGCCAGGCCAGAATGGCCTCCGTTAAGCTTGATTTTGACCTCTGTTGAGAGAGAGACCTAAGCCGAAGTGGACTCCCAAGGATCTGCCAATTATTGAATTACTACTACCGACGTAAAAGGATTAGGTTGTATAGAAAGTGTAGGCCATTACATTTCTAGAGTTCGATAATGAACCGGTATGGTAAAAAGGAAGGAACCGAAATTTTGATTATTACAATTTTTAGTATATAATTTTCTTTCAAATAAATAAATGATGCAGTAAAAAAAGCGTGCGACAAAATGAAAAATAACTTCATTTTAATTGACGTTTTTAAGTTGATGGTTTTCATTAATACTTTGTTTCATGCAAAATTTATTTCGGCGATATAGCGATTTTGGCCCTGGGATGAAATTCATATACAGCGCTTCGTACTTAATTTTATATCATAAAAGTAGAATCGTATTATGTATGTTTGCTGTTTAGAAGAATAGAATACCACCGTTAGCTTAAAACCGCTGGTGCCTGATAGCTAAACGTTGGTATTCCATTTATCTTCTATTAACGGCAAACATATATACTACGCTTGGAACTTTGTTGATGAAACTCGAATCGGGTATGTTTGCTGTGATAAGATGAATAGAAAACAAACGTTTTAGCTATCTGGTACCAGGTGTTTTAGGCTTTACACAGAAATTTTTCGCCAGTAACGCACCAACAGGTGGTGCAGGGGCGGCTGCTCTTATATCTTTGATGTCATATAATTTTGAATATCATACGATTGAAAATTTATTGAAAATAGATTCCCTATCTTACAAATTATTAAAATTGTGTTTGACTTCAAGTTCTGTTTGCTCTCAATGTTTCTTTTGACAGAAAACATCGCGTCCCAGCATATATGCATGCCGGCCTTCCTTTAAGGATCAGCTGCTACGCCCCCTGATTTCCGCAGTTGAATTTTTTGCGCAATGACAAAAATTAGGCAAAAAATTTTATGAATCAAACTTTTAACTGGAATGCAAAACCTTGGGATGCAAGCCCGCGCTGTCAAATTGTTTTTATTCACAAAAATATTTGAAAATTCATAGACAAGCAAGTTAATTTTAGGAAAAAGAATAAAATTTTAATTTTAGGGCAAAAAGAATAAAATTTTAATTTTAGGGCAAAAAGAATAAAATTTTAATTTTAGGGCAAAAAGAATAAAATTTTAATTTTAGGGCAAAAAGAATAAAATTTTAATTTTAGGGCAAAAAGAATAAAATTTTAATTTTAGGGCAAAAAGAATAAAATATTAATTTTAGGGCAAAAAGAATAAAATTTTATTTTATAAATTCAGATTCTGCTTTCGAATATCAGCTCAAGTATTCAGAACATGTTTTGCACACTGCAGTGTGGCCAACGTTTCAGCGAAGTACAAATTAACTTTGTTTATTTTGATAAATCTGAACTAAACGGATTTTAATTATATTTTTAACGACCGCAGCAGCCTCGAAAATTGAAATTAAACTTCTCTTGGCCGCAACTGCACGTTGTTGCAGTTTTATGCACAGCGTGCGGCGTTTTCTGTTTATTTCTTGCTATTAGTCGATGTTTTCCTAGAAATGGTTCGATTTTGAAAATTTTTTTTAGTATTTGAGCTTCTTGTGATCCGCGTGTGATCAGTTTAACATCCAAATTCATAAATTAGCTAAAAACGTACTTTTGGACCATAGATGCAATTTTAGCCAGAAACGAAGTAGTGTTTCGTTTTCAAAACAACATTGGCACACTAAAAGTCGATTTGGTTTCTTTGGAAAAAGCAAGGGCTACTCCGTGGATCGAACACGGGACCTCTCGCACCCAAAGCGAGAATCATACCACTAGACCAAGTAGCCATACATGTCGACGTGGATCCATTTGTAGTTGTGAAATTTGACAATTTGAAAATCGGCTGATTTCAGTATCGAAAACTGCTGAACTGCGCGTTTTGGAGCAATAAAACTGTAAAACAATATTTTTTCATTATTATAATATATTTTTAATTTGTTAGTTGCGTGCATTTAAAAAATTAGTTTCCTATATTAAAACTAGTGGCAGACGTACATAATCTGACTCGCAGGCCCGTAGCCAGCTCACCTTGCTACGGGATCTTAAATTTTTTTCAGGAGGGCCATTCAAAGGTTTTTAATGACTTACAAGCAAGGCTAAAACTTTCTACGGGGGATCAAAATTTGTCCACGGGGCTGAGGTTCCCCTGTCCGCCAGTGGCTACGGGCCCGCCGGCGCGTGTTGCAAACTTCTCGCAACTAAACTTCGACATTAAAAAATGTTTGTCTCAGCTGGCATAAAATGGCTGAGAATTCAGTATGTTCCTTCGGCGAATGATACTTGTTGAGGTTTGAAGTTTGAACAGCTTAAAACTAGTGCCGAAAACACAAAAAGTTATTTCTATCATATTTTTCAGCTATTTAGCTATTTAAACACGCTGTGAGCTTCAAACAAATGAGTTGCATCGCAAAATTTTTTCGCGTAAGAGCGCTGAAGAGGGGGGTGATACATACCCCGCACTCACTTTGATTTGGCCTCTGGCAAAACAATACAATTCATGAGCGGTAACAGATCTGCGCTATACTTTTTTAATTATTTAGTGCCGTCCGGCGCCGAGAGCGCCGTACGTTCGGCGCCGTCCGTCATCCGTTCAGCGCCGTCCGTCATCCGTTCGACGCCATCTGTCAACCGTTCGGCGCCTTCCATCATCGCCCGGTACCGTCCGTCACAATGCTGTATCGTGCGCCAATTACTCATGTACGATACCATATAGTGACGAACGGCGCTTGACGGTGACTAACGGCGCCGGATTGGACCCGACGGCGTCACATGACAAGCATAGCAGCCCTCTAAGGTTTCTAGTCGATTCGTCTGGAGTTCGATACTGTTTCACACGGCACAACGTAAAAATACTTCGGCGAGTTGTAGGAACAAATTCGGCCCCAAAAGTTTGTTTTAGCGTTTCGTATGCTTCGCGCTTTTAGTATTGCGATTTAATCTTGTTTTACAGAATTATTTCGCTAAAATTAATCAAAGGATAAATTGAAAATATTAAAGTTATTAATCTCATTAATGAATTTTGTGGTCAAAAATTAATAATATGTCAACGCTACGAGATTGTCTAGTTGAACTATTATTAATGTGATGATGTATACTGCCCGGTATTATTACGGTATACTGTTGCTCAATCTGGCGTCATTTTTAGGTAACGTCACTTTTAATACGTTTTATAATCGATTGCAAAATTTGGGAACCCTTATTGTACCCCCCTAAATATGCAACCACACCGACAGGGCAGCTGAAGATGTCACGAGGGCAGGGCCCGATTGGCATTGGAATTCTTGCCTGGTATTTTGACATGAACCAGAAAGTTTTATGGCTGATAATTTAGAAAAATATTTTACGTCTTCTATATTTTATTTATTACGGTATAGTTAGAAACCCTACAACTGGTTTCGTGTCATGAAGAGTTGATAATGCTCCAAGACAAGAGCATGCAACTATGTGGGGCTTGGCAAATTATAAACATAACATTTTTGATGCTGTGTACAGTGACATATTTTTTAAGGTTTGCGTAAATTGTACCCCCTAAATAAAGGTGGGGGTAGCGGCAAAAACGCAACATGCGCTGGGTACATTGTTTTGTGCACAGAATGTACTCATCTTGCGAGCGCTTGTGGAAAGAGTCATTATTGACTCTTGGTTTCAGCGAGCGGCCTAAATTATGATTGGTTCACCGTGCATTTGCCCAGTGTGCCAGATGGACTGTCCACTCTTTAACTGGGTGGACTAAAACAAGACCCTCTCCCTAAGTCTGTCGGCCCGCATTCAGTTTTAGACTGAGGCTTGAGCACAGATTTGGTCTTAGCATTTGTTGGCTAAAGTTTAGGCTTCGGTGTGCCAGATGAACAGACTACTTTTACAGGGTGGGATAAAACAAAACCCTCTGCGTAAGTCCATCGGCCCGCATTCAGTTTACGACAGAGGCTTGAGTACAGATTTGGCCTTAGTGTTGAGCTCAAATGTTGGTTATAATTTAGGCTTAAAAGAAGTAGTTTCATTTTTGACCTGAATATACCTGGTTCACCGTACAGTGTGCACCCTATACTGTCAAACATCTCTAAAAGTTGTATAAAAGCCAATAATATTTCGACAAAAATTTCCTATATTTTTTCGGGCCCTTAGAACTGTTGGGCATACCGTTAAAGCAAAAAAAACCCGAAAACCGGAGAGAAATTCAACTCCCAAATTTGCCAAATTCTCAAAGATACGGGATTTTTTTTCTGTGAATATTTACAGCTCACTGCATTGACTGTTTTGTTTGCACATCATTAAACGGGTCGTTGCCAGCGTGCGAAGATCCATTTTTTACCAACGGAACGGAAAACTTTTTGACCAAAAACTGCCAAGGACATCGCAAAGGCAGATACGGCACGTTTCCGGCTGATCATTGCATTAAAATCAACGGTAAACTTGGTAAGTTGTTTTGTTGGTGCTAGTAGGGTACTTGCGCTAGACGCATCTAAAATACTAATTATTGGTACAGTTTGATTAATAAGCTTTAAAACCAACCACGGAAACGCATGGAATTTAGAAACTTCCAATGGGAAAGGTCATGCGAAATATAATATATAATAATAATAATAATAATAGTAATAGTAATCACAATAGTAATAATAATAATAATAACAATTATAATAATAATAATAATAATAATGATAATAATAATAGTATTAATAATAATAATAACAATCACAATAGTAATAATAATAATAATAATAATAACAATATTAATAATAATAAAAATTATAATAATAATAATAATAATGATAATAATAATAATATTAATAATAATAATAATAATAATTATTTATTATAATAATAATAATAAAACCTCGCGAGAGAAATGAGCGCGAAGCCAAATGCAATTTTAGTACCATTTAAAGCATAATTCAAAATTTGGGATTTGATCTTGTTGAGATTGTATATATAACATGATTATAATTAACCCTTGGATTCGTAAGTAGCTGAAACACATACAACATCTGATAGTTGGGTGACTTAATAACAACGATAATATAAAAGCCATCTTCAAACAGAAGTTATTTGTCATTTTAGCGTTTAAGAAAACATTTTTAACAAACAACTGAA
The DNA here is from genome assembly GCA_030248215.1 of Enoplolaimus lenunculus. Taxonomy (NCBI): domain Eukaryota; kingdom Metazoa; phylum Nematoda; class Enoplea; order Enoplida; family Thoracostomopsidae; genus Enoplolaimus; species Enoplolaimus lenunculus. The sequence goes on from JASANG010003662.1 coordinate 24,341, forward strand.
GCGAGTTGATATTCAGTATAGGCGTTTTATGCACAGAGTACACACATTAACCTTCACACCAAAGGCGGATCAAGAGATTTCTGACGGCCGGACGGGTGGCAACCCTTTATGAAACGCAATTTTTCCTGCATGCTATATACGTGCCAATTTGCTGAGGGAGCAAATTTGTACCGTACGAGCCTTGATGATCTTTTCAGTGACCAACAACCATGTCAGTGTTATGATTCGCACGTGTGCGCTGGACAGCGGGTCTCTAACGGCAGATACTGAAATTGTCCGAATGTCGCATTGTGGTCATTTTGACTTGGACAATCGTTACTACGCTGGCTGTGTACAAAGTTGCAGTAAAGACGGCTGTAATTCTGCAAATCAACAAATTGCTATCTCAAATGTGCTGGTGATATTGGCATTTTTAGCAGCGATATTTGAAATTAGCGGGCTTATACCTTTGAATACAGGTTTGGTCTAAAACGTCATTGGCTGCATCGCATGATGGTTTGATACTGAAATTGATTTCTTTAATACGAGATGAACAGAGTGGCAAAACGGTTTTTTAGTATGGTTGAAAAGTGATATCGCTAATGGCCAAATGGCAAAGTGGTCGGCGCGTGTTACTTTTAGGCACGTCTTGATTAGGTTTATATAGGTTCAATTTATCGTTTACGATTAGGCTTAGGCTTACGCTGTACCGTTACTGTTTCGGCCCTAAAAGTAAGATTAGCTGAAAAGTCTAAGGTCTCGGCTGTAGTGCTGGGGCGTCATATTTCAAGAAGTGTTCGTAAGGATTCGCGAAGCGGGGCACCACCAGCTAAGCTACGCGTAGCTTTAGGGCGCTGATACCTGTTTTCGCTAGCGGCTAATAGATTAAAGGTTTATGCAATAAAGATGCATCACAATTTTTAAACTTCTTTTTGCCGAACGTTTGTTTGCGAGGTTTCGTATCATTGCAAGAAAAAAATAAATGTTCAACGTTTTCATCTTTAAGCAGTTGGCGAAGACGGGAAAATTTGCCTAAGTTGAAACTGTGTTTGGTAACCTGAAGTCTTCGTCTTGCAGTTATCTTAACGCTGTGATTTTGGTTATTACCTCGGTTTCAATTGTTACTAAAATTTCATACCTTTCAAGGCCAATGTCACTTTTAGGGGCGTAACAGTAGATTAAGCGTATTCCTATGCCTAAACCTAAGCCTATGCCTACGCAAAATATTGTTATCAAGAGTCTAAACCCACTGTTTTATAGACCCACCAGAAACCTTTACGTCTCTTAAAGTAACATGGGCAACTTTCAATAAATAGTATGCGCTTAAAGTTTGTCGCCTTAAAACTACTGAAACATCTGTGCCGCGTTTAATTAGGTTGCGAATATTGGATCGTGTGCAAAGTTGAAGTTGCTACTTTGCAAAAAATGGTGAGTCGCATTGACTCTCTCCGAAATAGGCTTTTCCTGATTATATACACAAACTGAGCAGGAAAAGCCTATTTCGGAGAGAGTCAATTTGACGCACCATTTTTTACAGTGTAATTGTTGGGTTGTGCTAGAATAGCACTTCTATGTAGCCAATCAGTTGCTCCACTCAAAATACGATTTCCCAACGACACCTTACTACTCACTGTTGTCGAGAGTACAACTGCAGTTTTCGCCGTTCGTTAGAAGCACATATGATGGGCTTCGCTCCAGGAGACCACATCAAAGGTCATTTTTTGACCAGGACAGACAAACAGTTTTGCATACAAAGTGTAAAACAAGCAAGTCTTCCTGTTTTGAAGACGTTTAACCAAAAAATGTTTGTAATTTTGAATTTAACTGCATCAGATCAGTGCTTTGCCGTGCAAATCGCTCAGGATTGCAGTGTAAACATGCGAAAGAATTTGAAACGTTAAAACCAATAATAGTTCACAAAAATACTCACAAACGTACTCAATTAAACATTTTAGTACATTGCTTCATAAGAATAATTCTTGCGAAATAAATAATATTCATCTAATTCGATACAAGAATATCTAAAAATAGTAAGACAGTCAAAAACTTTTATAAACTGTGGCGGCTTTTAAGGTTTTGCAGTATTGTAGCTGAGCCGTTCTGTTTACACTTTAGGTTTAAATATGTTTCGTCGTGGTGACAAATTGTTCCGCGTTAGAATTTGCATGCTTCTGGGTAGGAAATTTGATGCATATGCCAACTTGTTAATATATATTCAAAGTGGAAACCTTGAATTGATTTTTAAAGCGGTCAAATTAAAAGCGAACGGCCAATATTGCTTTCATTGACCTTGAATTGTCCGGGAGCTCACCAGTGTGTAAAACGGATATTAAAAATGACGGAAATGGATAGTGAACTAAATAACAGAAACGGATATTGAAGTGCAAAAATTTCCAAAATGTTAATTTTAATGAAAAAATAACGGATGGATCGAATTTGTTTAAGATTTGGATGAAATTAGTAATTTATATTTCATTCGAACCATTGCAGCGTCTGTAAACGAAAAATTGCGAAATACATACGTAGTTTGGAAACGGACATCGACTTATACCGGAAACGGATATCCGGTTACAGATTGGAACAACTCGATAGGTATGCGGTGTTTGTGTGTTGCGTTCTGTGCGTTTGTATTGTTTGTGTATGTGTTCCGCGCGGCTAAATTTGAGCAAATTTGTGACAGCCCAGAGATATCATGAGTTTCGAGGAAGGCGCTGACACCTGATAGCCCTAGGCTAAGTGAAACATCTAATATCCATGGATCAGGCGCGGACCGTTTTATCGTGTGACCACAATAGAGTAAATCAATGCTTTACAAATTTCTAAAATAAGCGTGGAAATACTATATTCGTAAGCATAAGCCTAAGCAAAAAATGTAAGTCTACTCTTTCATAGACCCACCAGGATCCGGCACGATCCTAAAAGTATCATGTGCCGATTGAAATACAATCAAAGTCAACCGTAAGAAGAAAACCCTTCCCATATAGCTGCCATCGAAAGCTAAAATTGAACTACGTTGGACTGCTTGAAAATATTCCCCCAAGAGGTACGTTTCCATCGCTCTATCAATAAAAACATGGTAAATTTAATGCAAAACAAAAGTATAAGTCAGTTATTGCAGATATGAAACAGGAGGATCGAGCCTCTTTGGTTTGTTCAGTTTTTCTAAAGGTAAAACAACCAGTAGATTCAATTAAGAACTTAAGTAATAGCTCATACCTATTAAGTCAAAGCAAAAAAGTTAGTCTAAAGCTCAAGTTTACTCAATTGCAGGCACCTGGAAACACGTTCTAACCCTGATCTTTGTATACATGGGCCTATTGTTCTAACAGACACTAACAGAAACCTTGCCATGGGCCCGTATTCCTAAATTTGTGTTACGTCTATCGCCAGTTATTGCCATGTTTTACAATTCACGAACTCGTGCAGTTGCGGATCTCAAAGTTTGCGCAAAAGTAGCACAAACCAATTCTGAGAAATGTGCTGATTTTCGAAATTCGCCATTCATTGATTCGAAAGTTTTCAAGACCACTCACCAACTAGTCATACGTGCCACATACATTTGAGAATACCAGCATAGGTCATAGGTATATAAACACAAAAGTGCCACAGCGTCAACGCAAATTTTTGTAATTTTTTATTTCTTTGTAAGATTTACCATAATTCATTAAAATATAATTGCAAGAGTGCAAATCTAATTTTGCTGACAAAATCTAGCAGATATATATTCAATGCTGACAGTAAAAAAAATCGCATAAAATTTGCAAAATTTTCTAGTTTTCGAAAACTTAAACAAACCATGACATTTCTTAACTGGACCGTCTGTTAGACCAAACTTTCCGAGTTTAAGTTTCAAAATATTTTATTACAACGTCGTAGTAGATTGCAGAGACAATAAAGATGAAAAATCCTAGCCTTAAACGCATTTAAAATCGCTATAATTCCCTGAAAGCGATAGTATAAAATTTTAGAAGAGTACACACAGGCAAAAATAAAACGTACAACAAATATTACAGTATAAGAAAATCGAAGTAGAAGGCTCGTATCTGCTCAACGCAAGTTATTTAGTACAAGAATGGAAATCAGAAAATACAGCAATGAAATAGATTAAATACCGAAAGGCGGTTAATTCGAAAGCTTCGTTCAACAATTTCGGTAATATTTAAAATTGAAACAATTATGATTGCCAATTAAATCAAAATAACAAAATTGATACAATTTCTAAATGTCGTTTTCGAAACATGGCATTCGTAAATTTGAAAACCAATTGAATTTTACTGTCTGTAAACCATGTGCTGGGTTAAAAAATATTTAAAAATTTGAGTTTCATACCTTACAAACGGCGTAACGTAATTAAGTACAGCCATTGCAAGCTAAACCACAGTTTTAATTCAACAGATAACTGGCTTATAAATTACAAGTCATAGATGCCGACAACATCTCTAAAGCAGTTTGAAGCGCGATCCGTGTAGTGAAGCGAACAATGACGGATTCAGAATTTCCTATTGAGAGAGCAAATGCTTTTTTTTTGTTTAAAAATTTTACCGATTTTAAAACGTACGGAAGAAGTTTGCTTCGAGTTTCTTACGTTATAAATTACGCCACGCATGTAAACGTTTAATTTCCATCTTATTCATGCAAAGTTTTAGAACTCATTTATAGCTAAAAACACATTGTGAGCTCCTGATCAATAATTTTAATACTCATAATTTGTGTACGACAGCGATTTCCCACTCGTTGAGACAAGACTGTCTCATTGAGTCTCAACATATCATGATTCCCTCATAAAACATACTAAAACAACAAAACATAATAATGTAAAACATCACATAAAATTACATAAATAAAGTGATCCGAATCACAACAGAAACACACAACCAAAGTAATATAAAACCCAAACTAATATACAGGAGTCCTTAAACCTAGCAACATAATACTTGAAATTCATCAAAATAGTTTTCAATTTAAAATCGTAAAAACACAACTATCAAAAATTCCTTAAAATCCGTTAAACAATCATGTAAAACCAGAAGTGAAAAATAACAATTCCAGGCTTGAAGCGTAACTCCGGTTAGAACTTAACTAAAGCTTTAACAAAAGTCTCAAACTAATGCAATAATCGTTCAGTATAAGTAGAAAAACACAAAAACCTACATCTTTATATGCACGAAATTGACTGCAAGTTCTCACAATATCTATATATTAAAGCTGGAATGCCCCACATACGTATTTTGGCCAGCGTTCCAACAGATTTTGTTTACGTTACGTATGCATATTAAGAGTACGCATAGAGAACACCTACTATTTCGGATGTGCTCATATATCTGAAAAGCACTACAGCTTTTCAGAAAGGAGTTTTTTAACTTGGTTCATTTAAATACGATCGCCCAGACAGCAAATTAGTCTTGGAACAGAAAAGCCTTAACCCAGTTTCACATGTGTGCAACTACGTATACTAGTTGTATAAAATTTGCCAAATTGTACATATAAATAGTCATTGGATGCAACAAGTTGTAACTAGCGCCATTCCAGTAGCAAAAGCGTTAAACATCTTAACCCACAGCCAGTTAATAACGAAGACTAACTCTTCATGAAAATAAAGCGTAATAAGTTCATTAAAAGGAAATAATAAAGACATTAATAAAACGACGACTATAATTGCATCGACATTAAAACTGCACAACTTGACACAGTAAACATTACAGATTACATATTATCTCCTGATAAAACATGGAAACGATTTTTCGAAATTTACTTACGACGGAAAACAAGCTCAAAAATATACTAGCATGGTTCCAAGCATGCGTCTGCCAAGAAGTTGTCGTTCTCGAATCCACCAAATTCTATCAAACCAAATTTTACACGAAGTTTACCAAAACCTCAAAATTTAATTTTCAACTTTCAGAAAGTATAGCATTTAAATTTAAAAAATCGTTCGTTTTATTCGGATTAAAAATACAAAAAGCTTCGATCAAAATATGGTACATACGGTAGAATTGCATCCTGCGGTTTGGTTTGGTCCGTCGTTCAAGGATATTCATTGTGTTGAGGCCCAGTTAATATTCATACAGCTGTTTGTACAACGGACAGCAATAACAGCACCAACACGACAGGCCAACAATAACTGCGAAGAATATCACACCGGCAATGATTACGCCCACTACTGCACCGGTTCTGCAAATGCTAACAAAAATTAAGTTGCAAAACCATTCGAGATGCACCTTATTATGTATAAACATAGAATTAATTGAAAGTTAAAGTCGAATAAAATTACAAAGGCACAAGGAATAAAGAATGCAAAAGGCCAAATTATATTGAACCAATCCGTTGCCAAAATAATGAATTTTTATCGGAATTTGATTGTACTAAGAAATTTTGTTCAATCTCTTGACCCACCAGAGAATATCCATGTCTATTCAAATCGGATAGCGTTTGTAAAACACAATAACTAAACTACATATGTATAAAAATTGAATCGAAAAAACGAAGAAATAACTATTTTCAAGAATTGGTCTATGAAAAGCAAAACAATCACTTACGGTATAGCAAACGGACAGCAAGACGGCTTCCACGTGCCCATATAAGGCCAATTGCAGCACCAATTGTAATTGTCCCAATCTGTTGGCTGCGGACAAAATGCGAGATAACCTGTTAAAATGACAATATGCGTATTATATCGTGATGATATGAATTTGATACGTGTATATTCTGTAATGTCATTTTTAAACTCTTAAAACATACACGGAATAATGTAATATTAACAATCCAGTGCAATGCAACAACCTAAGCAATGGGTCAAAATCATAATAGTCCGGATACGACCAAAATTTAGGGACACCGAATACCAGAATTGGAGTGGATGTCGATTTTTGTTCAGATGTTATACCGAAACCGGACATTCCGTACATGTACTTTAGAATAAAATACAAAAATAAATAAAACAAATCCACCTATTGGAACAAATCCATGCAACTTAAATTCAATTACCATATCCAGACGGACACCAATAAATATTTCGATTTCCAAGTCGTCCAGCGATATATTGCCTCGATGGATCATTGAGCTCTTGCGCGGCAGCTTCCTGAGCTAAAATTTCAGTATGGTCAAAATAAGTTATAATAATTATTTTAAAACTCTTCGATCGAACCGATGCTCAACATTACCATTCTTGTACAAAATTAACAAATCAAGCAAGATAAGTCAAAATTATAGTACCCATAAGATACCATTGAAATATCAGAGTAGACTACCATGGAAACGCATTACATTCTAACGATAACATCGGCTGATGTTTGAAAGCATGACACGACGCATATTTACAAAATAAACCACAAATCAATTTATGTTTTCTCAGCTGACCAAAATTAAATTTCAAAAGTTCAAAACCTACCAAAGTATGCAATCACTGCGCATAACAACACAGGCCAAATACGTATCTTCATGTTTAAGGCGGCAATTGCTTGTTTGGTCTAACGAATACACACAATTCACTGCACAAAACAAACGATAATAAGCCGAATTATCGGTTGTATACACAAAATTAAAATTAAAATATATATGTAAACCTAAAAACAAATTTTACTATAAATTTATTAAACGCGATCAACTGAGGCAAATCTATGCCTAGAAAAAGCAACAATGTGCATTTACGCAACGGCACCAGCCAAGTTTTCAGTTAGTGGTATGTCATGGGCCAATGTTACTTTTAGGGGCGTAACACTAGATTAAGCGTATTACAAAGCCTAAGCCTAAGCAAAAAATGTAATCTAGAATCTAACCCGACTCTTTTATAGACCAACCAGAAACCTGGACGCCCCTAAAACTAACATGGGCAATGTCACGTATAACAAAATTTTTTTCACCTCAAAGATCCAAAATATTATTTTAAATAATGTCCTTCAGAAGTGCTATTTTCTAGTCTCACCTGAAATTTCGGATACAGATATTTCTGCACTATTCCTGCTCATATACACGCGCCTGAGTGGCGTATTTGGAAAAATATTGTGCTTCAACGCCTAAACATCAGCCGGCTAAAGAATAAAACCAAAGCTCACACCGTCTTATTATAAATACGCGTCATGTTTGTCCCGTACAAAAACTCGTCGCTAAAGCAATCGCAATAAAGTTCAGCTATTTTAGGGCTATTTCACATTGATACTTACTCAAACTTGCTAGAAACAAAAAATGATCATTAATCCAGTAACTACAATAAGTATGGGTCCAACATCCCGGCTTCAATACTTCAACCTCAACAGGGCCGAAAACCTGTTTTGAAACCAAAAACAACGCTTTTAAAACTAACCTGAACCCATCGTATTGGCAGTTGCTAATGTACAGTGCTAACAGTAAACATACAGCTCACAAAGTTAAAGCTTATACAAGTAGAAGCATAACTTAACGCTAATGTGTTCAACAGCGTTATCTATCACTTTTAACCTAAATGAAAGCTTGTTTCACCGATAACAGTTAGTAATGAGTAATAGGACAAATTTGCTACAGTGAATATATAAAGTCATTAAAATTAAAATGACGATTACGCAACAAAATGCAATCGAAAACATTTTTAAAAGGTAAAATCATATTAAATTAACAAAACTTTAACAATGATGGTATGTAATCCAAATTTACAAGAAACTCACTGATAGACATTCCTCTCATTAAAATAGGTACATAAAAATTTCACAACCGAAATTGCCAGATCCACAGTTGAAACTCCGGTTGTACTGTGCCGAATTTGCTTCACTTCCGAGCCCGGCAACCCTCGGCGACTCCGGTATTTTTGATTTTTACACTGATGCAATACTGTTAGTTAACGCTACGAAATTCAACGCAGCAATCATCGAGCTCAGGTTCATACAATGTGCGCAACTCGAATCTGTTTGACTCAACCACACGCATATTTCAATTGTCAACTGATTTCACTAAGCTAAGTCCCTTGAGCGTAGAAAAATTCTACTCTCCCAACCATCGCAAATGTTTAGCCCAACATTTCAAGTATCCAGAGTGTAAACGGATAGTTAAAATAATGGAAACGGATAGTGACCAAAATAACGGAAACGAACATTAAAGTATTCAAGTGTCAAAAATGTTTTATTTCACTTCCAATACAATTGAGGCGTGCATAAATTTACCGGTCTTTCAAATTCCAAAGAAAAAATGGCTTTTAAGATTTTGGACGAATTTTGTAATTCCCTTTTCATTTATTCTCTATAACAGAAACGAAAACAGATTTTTACCAGAAACGGATATCCGATTACACACTAGAACTATCCCGAATTCTAGCACGGCTTCAATTGTACTTCGCCCCCTCCCCCCGCCTAGCATATTGGAGGGACTACAGGGAAAACCTAAACACAGAATCTAATGAAAACAACTTCTGTTACATGAATATTTCGAGCTTTTAACGGCCCTTTACAATACTAGCATCAGTATTCACTAAAAATGAATACAAAAAACAAAACACACTATGCGGAATTTTACTTCAAGCACATAATAATATTATACCCATAAAATTATCATATATAATATATGAGGAACAGCGTTTGTATCTTTGCGAAAAAATATGCCGACAAACAGGGAATCATCGGATAACAACATTGCTTAAGATACCGCAAAAATAACAGATACATCCAGAACACTATTATAAAAACTTTACCATGCACCAGTGTGGCAACAAAGGTTCAGATTTGGATCGGATAGGGTTAAAGTTTGTGGTTCGATTTTATTTTTTATTTTTAAGTAATAGAAAAATTTAAATTACTTGTTATATAAATTAATAATTTTTATTTCAGGTCACAAACCTCAGAAATGAGGTCGGGCACGAAAACGTTTAAATGCGGCTCATATTGCGTTGATAAATAATAAATATATCTGAAATTTGCAACACGCAAGATTGGTACTTGGCAGATTAGCAACGGATTTGGATTCGGTCAAATCGTGGATTCGGTGCCACCCTGCCATGCACGCGAGTATAAGACAAGTGTTCAAAATTCTACATTTTTCTAATTTCTCTGAAAACCGTAGAAACACTCTTCTTTAAGAACGAGAATATTTTAAATTTCAAAACGTCAGGGATTAATATGTGGTTACCCCAAGCAACGGAAAATCAGCAACTGTTCCCGAAACAAACATATTATGCATAGTACTTAACAATTACACATAACTATTGGCCCAAAACAGTATCATATACACGACAAAGCGCATGAACAAAACTACAAGATATCACAACACTTTTGCTGCAAACAAGGTGTCATTAACTACAACATAGCATACGTACGTATGATGAAGTTCAATATTTCGAATTGTTTCATCGTCAGTGTCACTACTAAATACATCGCATTCAGTAATTTTTCGAAATCAATTTCAAATTTAAATCAAATAGTTCAAAATTAAACCAACAACGTGATCGCAAAACTGTATAAATATCAATAATTTAACCATAACCTTATTTCACCGGCAAACGAAAACATTGAAACCCATACTGAATGCACTATCCCGATAAGAATCAACTCACGTTCGACGATATCGTATGGTGACGAACGGTGTCGGACACCGCCGTACGACAACTACAGCGCCACCTTAAGTAGAAACTAAACAATTTCCAATGTGTCTCACACGGCAACTTAGCATCACTTGCAAACGGACCAAAACTATTCTACGGGGCACAAAAAGTACTCCGGCCTTAAAGGTATTGTGCTAATTGTTTCCTATACGCAGAAGAATCATTTCGGCGTGCACTACACTTGTTACATCGCAACGGTTACTTTTAGGTAAGCTTAAATTTTTGAAAAACCTAATGGTCTATTACAGGCGACTAATATCATTGGACGACAACTCAATTTGTCCAATATCAAACTCATCTAAACATGTTATATATACGCAAAAAATGTATTTTAATGTACTACACCGTTACACTTACAAACATAAAAATTGGCCACAAATTTCTATGTTACAAAACAAAACAAAACAAGCCACAAAAAACAATAACAAACACATGGGGCACCCTACTAAAAGACGAAGGCATTAGAATTACATAGTGCACATGTCATACGTAAGACAATCTTTTGGCACATTATCTTGACCGTTGACATATATAATTTTAAACCTACTGGAATTATTTATGTCGTAGCCCAAGTCGTAATTCAACCCAATTCGCAATTGGGCTAGTTCAAAGTGACATTACGACTTGGGCTAGTCCAAAACAGAATAACGACTGATAAAGCTGTGCGTTTTCTGATTCGTTGTTACTTGATAGCCATAATCCAGCTTAATTTGACTTTGGACTGGACTAGTCAAAAACATGGTTCGGTTACGGTTGGCTTGTATTGTTGTGGGTGCTTCAGTGGCGCTCCAACGTTTTTCTAAGGCTTTCGATTGACACCTCGATTTTAGCGTGCCTGATTCTTAAAAACCATTACTAATCGCTACCTGTTCGCTACCAAACAGTTTGTTTAGCAAAGAGTTTTTTCAGTTTTTAAGAATTAGGCATGCTGAAACCGAGGTGTGAATCGACACCCCTATATATATTTCTGAACACATCGGTTTCAGCGTGCCTGATTCTTGAAAAACTCTTAAGCCCAATTCACACGTGCACGTCTTTGTTGCGGGAACTTGCAATTGCAACTTGCACTTGCAAGTTTTGTCTAAAATCTTGTTCAAAAACTTTGCAGCTGCAAATAATTCCTTAAAAAATTATAGCTACGATTTAGTTCACATATGTGATTTGAATTTATTGCACCCGATTTCTAATTGACCGAAGAAAAAAATGCAAGTTTTGTGTGCATGGCTTGGGATGTGTCGATTAATTGGCATTGGCAGCGGTATAATCAGCACGTTTCGTGAGTATCGGCATCGGCACTGTAAAACATTGCCGATTCTTTGTCGATACTTTTTCACATATCAGTCCGTTGAAATGCTATCAATTTCACTTCTTGGCACATATCAGAGTGTCTGATCAGGAAACTGTAAGTTGGAATTAAGTTGGAATAGGCATCGGAAAATTTTCAAAATAACAATCGGCATCGGTATCGGCCATAATTTTGGTATCGGCACATCCCTACAATTGGCAATATTTTGTCCAATATATTTCTACAAATTGCTGAGTTTCAGGAATGCATATATATGAATAATGTTACACAAATAGACGTATGTCTAGTTCATAATAGACTTCCATACACACAGAAATCAACTTCTAGAATGCAAGGTGCGACCGGATATCGGGATGCTGTTTAATATCCAGCAAAACAATATCCGTATCCAGTATAAACCTACCGGATATTTACGATGGTGGTTCCAAATTTTATAAAACTGCCTTTGTTTCAATGAACCATTTTAACGTCTTACTACGAGTGTCATTTTGGGCAAGTCAGGAAGTTCAAATTTTGATACACTGAAGTCAAAAGAAAAATTCAAGCTAACAATTAATTCAAATTCAATGAACATATACTTTTGCACGACACAAATACGTCAAACAATGCGATTTTAGATGCTATATCCGACTGATATATATCCGGTTCCGGTACAAAATTCACTATCCGGCTGCTGTTCTTGTATCCGGCATACTATGTAATTTCCGACCGCATCCTGGTAGAATGTAACACAAATATATGTAAAACACAACAGTACAAATTATTCAAATTTCAAACAATTTTAATATATAACGTGTAAACAACAATATGTTCCGATGATAAAGCCAAAAATATCACAATATTGTAGGAAAATATGCAACTGTGCTCGTTTTCAACATAAAAGCAGCAATTGAAGCGGTTTTGTGAAATTTCACGAACAGAAATGAAATGTTCAAAAAATATATCTTACTATTTAAAAATCGATAACTTTCTCTAATAAGTTAGTGCCTCCACTGTGCTCAAGCAGTAATAATTTTTATCTCTCGGGTCCCTCATCTTCACATTGAAATGAGCCATTCTTATAAAATTATAATCGTTTAAAATGGTTAGTGTTTAAGCCTTCATAGTGTAGTATTTTTTCTGTTTATTACGCTATCATGTTGTACTAAAGTTGGAATCGGCATCGGTATCGGTTCGGCATCGCCAAAATTTCAAAATAAGAGTCGTCATTGGCAAAAATTTTGGTATCGGCACATCCCTACTAGTCACCCATAAAATTCGTCAACCACGAAAACTCCTCGTCCCCGACAAGTTGTCAACTACGACAACTGGTCGACCCACTGGAAAAAATTTAGCACTCCCTAGAAAAATGTCAACCTCGCTTGTACGCCGTCGGAAACCTTTGTATGTCCGCGGGCTACAAGCCTGAACCAAAGACGGATTTAGGGGAAATCTAGAGATCGGATCTCACCCACCCGACTCCGACGAAATTAAAATTTTCTCTGTGATTGAATGCAACAATCGCGTCAGACTTGTCGCTCGCGAGGTTCTTCAGGTTTCCACTTGTTTCAACTCTTAATTAGATACATTTTGTGTACATCTAGCGCTTTGCTCTCTAAACGTAATTGTATGGACGTCAGCATGAGCCGACAAAACCCGGATACCCTAGATACGGCACTGACACTGACATATGTACAAAACAACCTGAGATACCCCACAGGAAAATCCTAGATGGTTGTCGGGCCGACGAGCTATTGGGTCAACGAGTTGTTGGGTCGACGAGTTGTAGTGGTCGATGAGATGTCGGGCGATGAATTATCGGTCGACAAGCTGTCAGGCGAAACATTCTTGTCCGTCACGTCATTCTACGCCATCTACTTATTGGTACGTTATCTTACACGTCTCTACTTCCAGTTACACAGTTTACAACACCATCTTGACCTTTAAATATCACCAAAAATTTGTCACAATTCACGAAAGCTTTCAATAAAACATAACAAGGTGCCTGCGAATAAGCGATTACAAAACGAATCAAAAACATACATACTGTACCACCATATCAAAAAGCACATAGCGAAATACAAAAACTACATACGCACGTAACTGGTTGTAATCAGGGCGCAACAAGAAAGCTGGAACTTCGCTATTGAAATTTAGACGTTTTCGGTTCATCCGGGCCGAACGATGTGGCAGACCAGGTCAGAAAAACAAAGTTTTCAAAAGCGGAAATTTATTGTGAAACTGTTCTTACTTAGATCCTGGTTTTACTGGAACGTATTCGTTTCCCTTAAATTTAGTGTGTATCTAAGCTTTAAACGCACACACATATATATTAATTTATACCTAGTACCCACATAATATTCGTAGTTTATAAAGTCTACTATTTTTTCGAACAAAAACTCCACGTCCTAAATTGCAACTTTAGCTTTTAGCTTTTCGATGTTTTTATTACCTTAGCCGCAGTGCCCGCAAATTTATCGATTAGACATTGGTCTACGCCAGAGACTCCATTAACTACGTACGGGACGGAACCGCCCAAAGCCAATCACACTCGTCGGTTGTGATGTATCAAAATACGCTACGCAATATGCAACAAAAAATAAATAAACAACCACAACATGTTTAGAATATTATGCACAAATATAAAGCTGTCAATGTACCGGTGTTGTTTACATGTTGCTCTTGCATATTTTAACATACGTATGTAGCAGGGTGCAACCGGAATTCCGGTTCCGGTTCGGCATTTTTTCACCTTCCGGTTCCGGTTCCGATAAATTTTTACTGGATTTAAAAATTCCGGTATTATAATTTGGCCGTTTATTAACTTTGCTAATTTTTAAGAATCTCTTTCGAAAGCCACTTGTACTCCGAATATAAGCCATTGATGGTGGATTTCACTTCAGTCGATGATGAAAATCTAAAATACAACAATTAAAATAAATATCTATGTTCGACTAAGGTTATTTCACAAATAATAGAGCAAAAAATAAGATTAAAATGAAATTTTTGGTGAAATGCATTTTTCACTTTCCGGTTCCGGTTCCGGTAAAATTTTCAAATTCCGGTTCCGGTTCCGGTTCCGGTAAATTGTAATTCCGGTTGCACCCTGGTATGTAGTATGTACGCATTACTACATACGCAAGTATGTTAACTACTTACGTAGTAGTAATGTAGTTCACAAAATATGTGCCACTAGAAAAGCATATTGCCAAAGCAGGTGAGGCCAAGTGCTTATTTAAACTTAAGTACGATATATTTCGCAAGGGCCGGAACTTTTAAGCATATATACCAAAAACTGCCGTTGATCTGCTATATATCCTTAGCGTTTTGCAGATTTAAATCAATTTGCCAGTTGGAAAACCATATAAATAAATTTCCTCCCTCCGTTCAAATATTTTTGACTCCTGCACATGCCCAGCAGAACTTAGCAACTGTTTATAAAATCACGGAGAAATAAGTTTAGAATCACCTTGCGTGTAGCGTCCGCTAGCGTTACCCGGGGAACGATGAACTCCACCCAAGCCAATACCAGGTCCCATTGGCGTTTGACTCTGACCAGTAGAACTTGCCAACGTAGTTTGTTGTGGCTGCCCAACGGATGCATTCACTGCTCCTGGCAATTCAGAATAACCAGAAACAGGATCATCTGATCCCGAAAATCCGCTATTACCACCAATGCCCCTGGCGCTCGCTGAACTCCAACCTTCGTAATGCATCGCACGCTGTTCGGTGTAGACACGGTGCAAAAACAAGGCACCAATTGGGCGACCAACAAGATTAAATATTGCCATTGCAAGACTGAATTTATCTGCACCGGTGATCATAATGGCATTGCCATAGCCGGCAGCCATCGATACAATATCGAGTCCAATTGAAACAACTTCAATGACCAGAGCTGAAATTTACTTGGAGGTAATGTCTTTGCTAGAACCAACCATAAGAATCAAAATACTTACGTATGTATTTTTAGAATCGTACCTATTTGTATTGGTTAATTACGTACCAGACTAACTTTTGTCCAACATTCAGAACCTGATATTTCCGAAATTAAGCAACAATAATCTGTTTCTGTTTTACACATAACTAGAATGAGTACAGATATTTCTCCTAAAACCCTTAATTGCAACATTTCTTCTGACCCACCTTTGAACACAGGAAATTCAGCATCACTCGGAAGCTTTAATAGAGACCAAACTAACGCCACTATGAAGAACGAATTGTAGAACAGATAAGCTTTGGGTGCCCACGTTCCTACTAGCGCAAGAGATATGAGAGCAAAGTGAATACCTGAAAAGCGATGGTCACTTATTAAAAATGACATACATAGGCCCACAGTATAACGCAGTTGATTGTGTATAGCATTTTCAGGCATGATTTTAAACTTGACAGCATCGTACCGTACCATGTTTTTCTCGCAGATGAATTAAACAAGAAACATACTTGACAGCAGATAAGTGGCATTAAGAATTGCTTAATACATCTAATCCCAAACAATGACATTTTAAATTAAAACCACAAACCTGCAACGGCTCTAACGGTGACAATTGAATCGATATGTGTCATAGGCATTTCAAACGATTAATGAACACTTAAATATCAACAATTCTATAGAAATAATACTGAAGAAATAATTGACGATTTGCGTGTTAAGATCTGTCTTTAGTTATCTTCCGTCATTGATCATTTTTCTAATGTCACAACTGTGAAATTGAAACCCGTTTTATTGAAACCAGTTTTACACTAGTTATGTGATTTCTTGCGGTTATCAAATTTTTCAAAGCGAAAGTGATTCAGTACATCTTCGATTTGAGAATAAATCAGAAAACATAAGTGCTTAATAACTTCGAGCTGACATAATTTTGTTCGTTGGGTAAAAAATTGAAAAAATGTTTTTGTGGGATTGTTGTGAAATGTATCAAAATTATATTGTTCCAAAACAAATATTCTCAGATTTTTTGGTATACCGAAACAGGGTCTAAAAAGCTATGTTTAAGTTGTCCTGTTTTGTATTTCGACTGCTATAGAACTTCAGTCAAAACTAACACATTTTGAACATAACTGTGTGAATTATGCATATCAAATGGTTTTAAATTTACGTGAAGCGACATTATACGTAATTAAACATTTAAATTTGAATTCCTGAATGTTTGAAGCGTCGTTTAGGTCGAACCAT
Organism: Enoplolaimus lenunculus; assembly: GCA_030248215.1. Taxonomy (NCBI): domain Eukaryota; kingdom Metazoa; phylum Nematoda; class Enoplea; order Enoplida; family Thoracostomopsidae; genus Enoplolaimus; species Enoplolaimus lenunculus. Next base: position 41,336 of record JASANG010003662.1, read on the forward strand.
AATTATTTTTTAACAATGGGCGACATTCTTACATTTTTCCATCTTCTCCTACTTTTTCTGAAGATTATGCAAGATACATGCAAAATCAGGTACTTAGTAAAAATCAAACGAACCTTGTAATAAAATCTATGCTGCAAAGATTCGTTGATACTTTGATACTTGTTTGTAAACAATATATTCATTCAAATTGCATAACTATTTGTTTGCTTGATAATTTGATAATTTTAGTAACACAAGTAATCATTTAGCTAGTGACTGTTTGCAGTCTTGCATTTCTCTTCGACACAAAGCTTTGAAGATAGAAAAAATGAACAAAAATTTTACAACGATAAGTTGCATAGACTTTTTCACCTTTTACGCCCGTTTCTTAAATTTTTTCAATTAGCATTGGTATTTAACTTATCTGGGTAGGCCCATAGCCAGCTCACCTTGCTACTGGGACATTTTTCAG
>JASANG010000251.1:0-41768 GCA_030248215.1 Enoplolaimus lenunculus
ACAGCATGTAAATATGATCACTGTAGAACGTAAATTGAGTAGCGCAGAAATATCTGTTCGCTGACTTAAAATTACTAGTTAGCTTGGGGGTTTAGTTTTATTACGTAGGAGAAAGTGAAATGGCTTTTAGTCGGCCGGAAATATCAATCGTAGCGAAATGTTAAATATTGTCCTTCTGTCAAACTCGATGGTACTGCAGACCACAACCGCAAATATCCAACATCCGGTATGTTTATACCGGATACCGAAACCGGATACGGATTTCGCTTGTTGCTTGATATATTAAACTGGAACCGGATATCCGGTCACACCCTCAGTGCTGAAGCACGCATGTGTGGTTGCTCCCAAACTCGCAAACGAAAAACCAGCCGCGTTTTAAAACTTCTGCGGTTTTGTTTCAACCGATAACGATGAGGGTCCCATTACGGGTGGCCGGCCCCCCCCCGCCAATGTTGGGCGTAGGGTGGAGGGAGGGGTCTGCTCTGGCCCTGCGTACCCTGCGATATTTAAAAATCAAAATTCACCGATATTGCTTTCAATACGATCACAGCGAGACCAGTTGCCACTGAAACCAGTAACAAATTTGCAGAAGAGTCACCAACGGTTTCGAACAACAAATCCTTTCCTAACAAATAAAATCCCGTCAAAATACCGGTCGAAGACGCCATAATACAAATATATACGGATGTATATTTGGTATGATTACGGCTATAAATCACTATTAATATCAAGAGTGGATGAACACAAGAGTGTTGCAACTTCGTAGTTGACGTGTAGCACAAAGCGATACCCCAGCATTCGTTGGGTTTTTGCCCGACCCCCTTATTTACCCTTATTTAAGGACGTCGATTTTACATTCATTACACGTTAAATTTTTGCTAAAAAATATGACCAGTCCACTTATCATTGTATTCAACACAATATGTGAATTTCTGTCTGTAAAAATTTTAACCCCCTAAATTAACTGGGAGTAGGTCAAAAATGCAACGCACGCTGGGTACATTGCTTTGGACACAGAGTGTACTCAGTTGCACACTCGTGTTGAAAGTGGTCAATACTAAGATTAGATGATACCACTTATAGACAAGAGTGTGCACCTACTAGGGTACTATATGGTATAAAATGAACCATGAGTCGAGACCGCGGGCACCCCCCAAGGAAATCGTTTCCAATCCACCAGCTCATATAATTGTGTACAGAGTCGAACGAATTGTTACAAAATCTTTCTTGCTCCCCCCACTTAATAATCTTCTTGCCCCCCCACCAGTACCAATTCTTGAAAACTCCGCTGTTAAACCGAACGGCGTAACCCCATCTCAGGTCAAAAAATATCGTGCAAGCGCCATAAACGAGGAAATCTTTTTGATCTCTTCCATTCGAATGTTATATGCTAACAATCTACAACAATTCGTCGCCCGACAACTTGTCACCCAACAGTGTGTCCTAAAGCCTATTAGTAAATCGAAAAGCATAATCCTAAACGTAATCCTAAGTCTAAGTATAATGATGGGCAACAAATTATCGATGAAAATTCGGATTACAAGTTGCCAATCGAGCCGCGTTGTCGGCCGACGGAATGTCGCGATATCATATTCTACAGCCTGTAAAAAATACTTTTTTCGTTTCAGAAATTTCAAGGGATATATCCCAGGGTGCAACCGGAGTTCCGATTCCGATTAGAATTCCGATTCAAAACGAGTTCGTATTCCGATTCCGATTACGTTCCGATTCAAAACGAGGTCCGATTCCGATTACGATTGCATTGTGATATGTTGCAGAAAAATTCTGCATCATTTATCTATTCAATAATTGTTTTTTCGACGAGTTAACGTATCACTATTCAACCGACACCCTAAATCAATATTATACTTTACTTGTAAACATAAATTATCCGTATACTCACAAAATTTGTAGTTTCGATTCCGATTCCGGTATAAATTTACTGTTCCGATTCCGATTACGATTCCCGTACAATCCTGTTCCGCTTTACATCCTGATATATTCCACTTATAGTTCATGGGGCCAATGTTACTTTGAGCGGCTTAACAATAGATTAAGCGTATTTCTAAGCCTAAGCCTAAGCCTAAGCGTTGCAAAAATGAGTTCCTAAACCTAAGGCTAAGCCCAAGCCTAAGCAAAAAATGTAATATAGAATATAAACCAACTCTTTTAGAGACAAACCAGAACCTTGGACGCCCATTAAAGTAACATGGGCCGTTCATAGTATAGGCTCCTGGTTTTGGCAGCATTAAATACGTAACCTAACTTCAGCGGATAATACAACATAAATATAAAGTTTGCTTTTCGTACACTGTATAATAATAATAATAATAATAAAATAAACAACACAATATAGACCCGTAGCCAAGGGGATGCGTGGGAGGGTTCAGCCCCCTCTTGAAAAATTTTGGCCGCCCCTGCAAAATTTTCAATCTTCCTGGTAAGTTATTAAAAACCCTCGAATGCCACTCCTGGAACAATTTTAGCCCCCCCACAGCAAGGTGAGCTGGCTACGTGCCTGACACAATACGAACCAGGCTCAAACGCATAAAAAGTGTAAACATTAACTGTGTTTAAGCTGAAGATCAGCTTGCCATAAGCTAAAAAGCGAACCAACTGGGGCCAAAATGCTATGACTTGTCGGTCCGAGTCGGAACGGCCTTTTCTAAGGGAGACTCGAACACTCAGCCTATGGATCGTTAAGCGAACGCTCTATCATATTACTGCGACACACAGCTCGCTTCTCGCAACTGCTTTTCTACCGTACTGCATGCTGCTACCAGGATGCGACCGGATATCAGGTTCCGGTTGGATATCCGGCAAAAACTGATATCCGTATTCGGTTCCGGTATCCGGTAAAAACCTACCGGATACCAGATTAGCAGCCTGTTACAGATTTGTTACCAACATCGTTTTAGTCTCTTTTAGTTTGGTCATGAAAGCAATCGACCTTTCTTTATCAGTGTGTCTTACAACATTTTTTTACACAATCAGAGGTGAAGTAGTGTGACAGGTCAACGCGGACCAGTTATCAATGAGGACACCAGGAACGGCTCACCCCTCCTGGAAGAATTTTGGCCTCCGTAGAAAATTTTCAATCTTGCTTGTAAGTGATCGAAAACCTTTGTATGCCCCTTTGTGAAAATGTTTCGCCACCGCCCCGTAGTAAGGTGAGATGGCTACTACGGGCCGTGGGGCGACACCACCTCAAGGAATAGGGAAGTGCCAGCGCCGACACCGAAACAAGTAATTGCCTTCGACCCGACACTCCCACGTTTGAATTGTAACATCAAATTAAATGTCACAAGAGTAAGGGTTAATTGACAAAATTTTACTAATACACATTTTTCAATAAAAATATTGATCCATAAACAAGATATCTACGACAATTCGTCGCCCGACAACTTGGTCCCAACAGTGCCTTGAAGCCATTGAATAAATAAATCTAAGCATAATCGTACGCGTAATCCTACACTGCAAAAAATGGCGAGTCAAATTGACTCTGTCTGAAATAGGCTTTTCGGGAATACAAAAACTGGGTTAAATTCGACTCTGCCAGAGTCAAACGTGCCACTCAGTGAGTCGAATTTGACTCTGGCGGCGTCGAATTTGACTCAGTTTGTGTAGTCCGGAAAAGCCTATTTCGGAAACAGTCAATTTGACTCACTATTTTTTGCAGTGTGAACCTAACCCTGACCGTAAGCATAATGATGGGTGACGAATTGTCGAATCGATATAATAATGTCAGATTAACCACAAATAAGATAGTTGAACAGCACATTTTTGTAACATAAAAATTTCTGCCAAACGTGCCACAACAAAACCCTGACAAAAACTGTTTTTCAACATTTACCAAAGGTCCATGTTCCGCCGGAACTGGGACCTCCGGCTGTATCCAATGTGCTGTATCGAATATATATATTTACAACCGGAACAGCCCGGCCTAATATTTAAAATCTGACTTCAAAAATAAACACACTGCGTTCTCGGTAACAATTACTACAGACCCCTGAATGCCGCAAGAAAATATCCACAAACTACAATGGCGGAACCGGAAGTTTGTAATAGCGGAAGGGAAGTCGTGCTATATTTAATAGTGAACGCAAAACTCGCGAGCGAAGTGAGCAAGAAACCAGACGCCATTTTTATAGTATGAAATTTTAAAATGAAAATTTTTAAATTTTTTTGGTTTCAATTTCTGTTGAGGCGGCGGCCTTTGATGCCATCCTTGCTTGGATTTGGATCCGGCCTTTAAGAAACTATCTTAAAAATTATGTTATATATATACATATATACATATATATACATACATATACATATATATATATTTTTGGCCCGTGTAAATATCAGGAGCGGGACGTTTTTCTGTGGGACTGCAATAGAGTAAGCTTAGGCTTTAGACTCATTTTTGTCTGCTTGGCTTAGGCTTAAGCTTAGGAATATGCTCATTCTTACGCTTAGGCTTAAGTTTAGGCTTAAGCTTAGACTTAGGACTATGCTTATAATACTGTTCCGCCCCTGTTCTTTACATTGGCCGCCATATAGTTTTAAAAGTTTCGTATTAAATTATATAATAAAAGTTTTTTTTTTCCAAAAAATAGTCGTTCAGAAAATGAAATAAAACAAATAATGTCTCAAAGACAATGAAACGAAAAACGTGAAATCACGTAGTATTTAGAGAGAGAGAGAGCCAGAACTGCGCTAAACGCCAAACACAGACGTTATATATTCACTAAAAGTCGGGAAATTGACAAAATACTATAAAAATATTTGTAACTTTTAAACTTTGTTACGTTCCGAACAATGAAAAATTGAAATATATATCAGCTATTTTTTTTAAATTCCAATATATCTTACTTCGATAATTGCACGTGCGCGTCCAAGTGATCAATTTCAAAGCTTTAACATCCTACAACCCCTAAGCCCGATGCTCTCGCTGTTCTCGAGAGCGGGCCCGTAGCCAAGGGGGGCACGGATGTATTAGTGTGACCCTAATTGTACAGAGGTAAACGCTAGACCAGTCTAGATTCAAGCCATCAACGATAAAATACATCATACCAGTCGTAGTGGGACTACATTTATTGAGCGAAGGTCGAACACACGTAAGCAATTAAAGTAAATATGAATATTAGTTATTAGCTAACTATTCAGTTATCGGTTTTGAGGGTTTGTAGACAATGTATTCAGGTTCCTCGCACCCAAAACCCATTATCGCTGAAATTAGATTGCTTGTAACCTTAATAATTAGTGAAACATTGTTAAAACGCCTAATTGAGGCTTATCAATTATGGTTATATGCAGATTATCTATTAGCTAACTACTCAATTATCGGTTTTAGACGTTTGTAAACAATTTATTCAGATTCTTCGCTCCAAAAAACCTTCAGTAAACCCTAAGGATTATTGAAATAATTTAAAAAGTCCTAATTTTGTCTTGTCAATTAAGGTAATCAGCGGCGCCGGAAGCAAATTAATATTGGGGGGGGGGGGGGGGCATAATGGTACCTAAAATTGTCGAATGCTAGTGTTATTTTGCCAAAATCAGGATTATCCAAAGGCTTAGCTTAACGTTTACGCTTCAGCTCACGTTAATAGCTAAACTTTTTTTCGCACACCTGAGCCTAAGCCTGAGCCTATTAAACCTAATCCTGCGGTAATATGTGGGCGAGAAGGCGTACAACAGCCCTGAGCCCGCAAAATAGCAAGTTACCAGTGAAAAAAATAGTGCAAGATATAGCAGACGGCAATAATACTACACATATTTCATCACAGTGCCCTTGCCACACCCCCCATCCCAACCACCTAAAGGGAGCGCCCGGGTACCTGGCGGATCCCGGCAACACCGATGTTCCATGCGATTTTCAAAAATTATGCGCCTTCCGTCCAATTCACATAACGCATTCTCGGGATACTAAAAGCTGAGCGTCCGCCAAAAACATTTATTTCCAGGGGCACCGAATATATTTGGGGCACCCTTAACAATTGCAACACAAGACTACTTTGAAACTGAGTCAATTTAGGAGCCACCAGCCAAATTTGGAATGGGGGGAGGCATTGCCGATCCAATGCCCCCCCGACGACGCCCGTCCTGCTTCAACATCCAACAAGTACAAACAATATAACATATAAACGTACAAAGCAAAACCAATGACAACGCTCCACTTCCGCAGGTAAAAAACAAAACAACATAAAGATGACACAATAAAACACACAGATACACCACAGTACGAGGGGATTGATATATTATGAAAGTTTATTAATTTTCAAAAGGGGGCAGTCCCAAGATACCAGTCATCGTTTCCACCCAGACCCGCAGCCAGTGGCGGATCCAGGATCTCAAAATGGAGGGGGGGGGCAAAATTTCACAGGTAATAAACTTATTTTTGACCCATACTGTAGTGACCCAAATAAAAAGGTGGTCCCCATTTTGAGTGCCAATTAATAGGAGTCCGTATCCCTAACACTATATAATTTTTCTCGAGATGCTGTGGGGGGTACGGCTGGGGTGGCCCCCCATAGATCCGACATTGCCCGCAGCCAGCATACCTTGCTTGGAGGCTTCTTTTCACAAGGGGCACACAAACGTTTTCGATGACTTACAAGCAATGTTGAAAATATTTTCTAGAAAATATTGGTCCAGGGGGCTGACTGCACTAGGACCCTCTCTGGCTACTTCCCCCTATCCCGTCCGCGCGAAAATAAAGCAAGTTTCACACACCAAGGATAACCAGTTTAAGTATATTCGCACTATTATGTGTGTCCCAGTGTGTATACAGTGATTCAATAACGGGGATCTCATACCCCCAACTTTTGAAATATGAACACAGATTCGCGAGCGAAGCGATCGACCAGCCACGAAACCCGATTTCAGTACTAAACGTTAATCCAAAACTGTGATCCCTGTTTGGGTGTCTTGGCCGTTGTGCCCCTCAATGAATCCGCCTGATCCTTTGTAACCATTCTTGGTTTATATGTACTTCCGTTAGCTGTGTATACTTCAAGTTCATTTATGTGTTTATGTGTGTACTATTAAGAGGTTAAGTGTGCAGTATGTGTTTATGTGTGTAGTATTATGTGTTTATATACCTTTTATGAGTTTATGAGTGTAGGTACTATTATTATGTGTGCAGTATTATGTTTTTATGTGTGTAGTATTATGTATTTATGTTTGTAGTATTATGTGTTTACGTGTGTAGTGTTCTGTGTTTCTGTTTGTAATATTACGTGTTTATTCGTGTAGTATTATGTGTTTATTCGTGTAGTATTATGTATTTAGGTGTGTACCGTGTTATATAACAATCCAGTCTTCGTTTTTTTGTGCATAGAAGTTTTTTTAAGATATGGTATGTAATAATTACACACACAACGGTTCAGTAAAAACAGAACATTTTTCGTCCTATGCTATTTAATTCTAATACAGTAGACAGACCGAATTTTTGGGGTCCATAGCCAGAGGTGGCAAATCAGAGGGGCCTTAGCCTGCCTCTGGAAAATTTTTGAAGCCCCGTTAAAACTTTTAGCCTTACTTGTAAGTCAATTGAAATCGTTGTATGTCCATTTTTTCGCCTTTCTAGCAAGGTGAGCTGGTTTATGGGTATGCGCATATGAAGGATTTCGTTGTGGAAGGGTGGCTATTCAACGTCAAGTAAATTGGTTTTTCTGACCCTTTCGGATCCAGAAAGTTATTGTAACGCGTGTTGTGAACGTGCATTTTTATTCTATGTAAAAAATGTATGCAAGGACTCGGGCTGGTTTGTAAAAGTACCTTTTCTGTGAGCTCGTGGCAAGAGCGGCGCCAGGGGGCTTAGCTCCCCAAAATTGTTTTGTAACCCCCTATGAAACGCTGAACCAGGCCTGTAGCCAGCTCACCTTGCTAGGCGAGGCTAAAAATGTTTCCAGGAGGGGCATTCCAGAGTTTTTAATAAGTTACAAGCAAGGTGTTGAAAATTTTCTAGAGGGGGCCATAATTTTTCCAGTGGGGGCTGAGCCCCACTTGGCTATGGGCCCGACTCAACCTCGCCTATAAGTCAACGAAATCGCTTGTATGCTCCGCTTAAAAAATTTTACCCCCTTTTCAGAAAGTTTAGCTTGTCAGGGGCCTTGCTTTTTCGCCTGTCCACAATTTTCTGGACGGTAGGTCGCCCGTAGCATTTTATCCGCCGCTTGCTTGCAGCAACAACAGCCTATCCCCCCATTTGAGGTAGTAAAATCATGTACTGTGCTTCCGGGCAGACCAGTTACACACATTGCTTTTGTAATAAAACTAACTTTATTTTTGTTTATATTTTATGGTTGTATGCAAGATTCGTTCACGGTCCGGCTTACAAGCAAGCATATTTTGTGTGGTTTATGCTTGTTTTTCGGACTTTTTTCTATTGTAAATGGCGTGGTGCCAGCAGGCATTTGCATTACCGGAGCAGGCTACGGTGCCGGGCCCGTAGCCAAGGAGGGCTCAGCCACCTCTGGAAAAATTATGGCCCGTAGAAAATTTGCAACCTTGCTTGTAACTCAGTAAAAAATCATTGAATGGACGTCCTGAAAAATGTTTAGCCCACCCTAGTAAGGTGAGCTGGCTATACACGGGCCTGTACGGCGCCCCCCGCCCCCGAATTCCACGGTGGGAGCCGATTGCGATGATGAAAATATTTTTCAAATTCTGATGAATATTAACGGATATTATATTTTGTGTAAAATCTTATTCGGGTGGGATCCGTTTCGTTGGCGTGCCACCCGGCAAACGGCGCGTATGATGGAGGTGGCTGTTCCGGCCCTGGGCGTTTGCTCAGAAACGGTCGCATTTTGAAAATTTTTTTGCATATTTGAGCTCCGAATGAATGGTTGAATTTTGAACAAAATTCAACTTTTTTTCACTCCCAAGCTCGTGCAGCCTAAACAATGGCGCCGTTGAACTCAGTGCGTCGAGATGTATAAAATAAGTTACTTTTCATTAACTTCCTAGCAGGGTGCAACCGGAATTACAATTTAGCGGAACCGGAATTTGAAAAAATTACCGGAAACGGAACCGGAAGTTGAAAAATACATGTCACCGAAAAATTCATTTTAATTGTCTTTTTTACAGTATTATTGGTGTAATCACCCTAGTTGGAGATAGGCATTTACTTTATCTGCTGTATTTTAGATTTTCATAATCCACGGTTTGTGAAATCTACCTTCGATGGTTTATTTTCTGCGATTGTCAACGTTTGCATACTATAATAATGCAATCTGTTTAATTTTAATCGTCAGTTTTTTTAGTAAAATATCTTAATTTCTACCGACCAAATTTTAATACCGGAATTTTTATTTCCGGCAAAAGTTTACCGGAACCGCAACCAGGAATTCCGGTTGCACCCTGGTTCCTAGGGGGTCCATATTCGGTAGCTTCAGTCAATTTACGTATATATTAATCGACAAACGTGTCGAGCCGAGTTGAATATTGTTTATTTTATGCTATTGACAATTATTAGTGCCCGAGTTAACGATCAACTACTGATTTGGGCCATCCCGGATCAACTACTGATTTGGGCCATCCCGGATCAACTACTGATTTGGGCCATCCCGGATCAACTACTGATTTGGGCCATCCCGGATCAACTACTGATTTGGGCCATCGCGGATCAACGACGGTCGAGCAACAAAACAGTCATTGAATCGTTAACTGGGATTAACTAATAATAATCAGATAGCGATGAAATTAAACATCGTTCGACTCGGCTCAGCGTTTGGCGTCGAACAATATATAAATATTGTATAGCAGTTTTGAGTCAAAAAGTATTGGCCAATGTAAAGAACAGCGGGCGGAACAGTATTATAAGCTTATTACTAAGTCTAAACCTAATCCTAAGCGTAAACCAAGCGTAAGAATGAGTTTATTCCTAAGCGTAAGCGTAAGAATGAGTTTATTCCTAGGCCTAAGCGTAAGCGTAAGAATTAAGACTAAGCCTAATCGTAAAAATGAGTTTATTCTTAAGCCTAAGCGTAAGAATGAGTTTATTCCTAAGCCTAAGCCTAAGCGTAAGAATTAAGAGTAAGCCTAATCGTAAGAATGGGTTTATTCTTAAGCCTAAGGGTAAGAATGAGTTTATTCCTAAGCCTAAGCCTAAGCGTAAGAATTAAGAGTAAGCCTAATCGTAAGAATGAGTTTATTCTTAAGCCTAAGCGTAAGAATGAGTTTATTCCTAAGCCTATTCCTAAGCCTAAGCCTGAGCGTAAGAATTAAGACTAAGCCTAATCGTAAGAATGAGTTTATTCCTAAGCCTAAGCGTAAGAATGAGTTTATTCCTAACCCTAAGCGTAAGACTGAGTTTATTCCTAAGCCTAAGCCTAAGCCTAAACGTAAGAATTAAGACTAAGCCTAATCGTAAGAATGAGTTTATTCCTAAGCTTAAGCCTAAGCGTAAGCGTAACAGTGAGTTCATTCCTAAGCCTAAGCCTAAACCTATTTAACGTTCTGAATCGTTAACTTTAAATGTCGGGCAAAAGTGTATACAAAAGGCGTAACTCTAAAATTGCATTTGGCTGCTCGCGAGCTGTTTTTCAACTGATTCACGCATTCCGTCAGAAATTTCAGGATTCGCAATTGATAGATTGTGAGTGTTTTTTCTCAAAAAAACATCAAAATATACAGTGTTTTGAAATATTTTGCTATTCAAATTTTACTATTTAAATTGTCTCTAAAATTTAGTCTGACACAGAGTTGAGGGATAATTGACAGCGGAAGTTTATACTTTTTTAACGAGTTTTAGACCAGACTATTATGTATACATATATATGTAGGTATATATGCAACATATATACAGTGGCGGAGCAGGGGGGTGGGGGCTCCCCACAAATTTTAGGGTGGGTGCCCCCACACTCGCGAGCGAGAAGCCAGATACATTTTAAAATTTATGCGGTTTTGTTTCAACCGGTAAGGGTGGGGGTCGCTTTAGGGGTGGGCCTTCCCAAATGGGACGCACGGGGGTGGCTGCTCCGGCCTTGCGTATATATGTAAGTATATATAAATATATACAATATATATGTAAAAACAAAAAATATACGTTGTTAATATATTTTTGACTGTTTTATAGTTTTTGTATGGTAAATGTTTTGCAGTGATTCAACGGCTACAAATGTGATGTCTTCAGGTAAGTTTGACCACAAAGGTGTGATCAATGAAGACTATTGTAAACGTCTTAGCACCACTTGCAGGGTCATTTTTTTCGGAAAAATTATGGCTGTAAAAAATGGATTTTTCATTTTTTAAGAAAAAAAAACGGAAAAAAAATTGAAAAATTCATTCTTTGTCTGAGCGATCAGTTATACTAGCCTTAGCCGGCGTTTGTCCAAAAATGCTTGGATTTTGACACTTATTTGTATATTTGAGCTTGTGATGACATCTCCTGATCATTCCATGCTCAAATCTGAATTTTTGTAAAATTCGATTTTTAAGGCCACAAGGTCAGCAGCCATTTGGGACCAAAAGCATTTTTTCCACGAGTTGGACAAATTATATATCATTTGACGCAGTTTGCAGAGCTGATTCGAGCAGTGTTGAACTTTCAGCAATCAAAAGTCTGTTTAACGAGTTGTTGTCAAATAACTGATTTGGCGCGCAGCCAACGTTCATGGTTTGGCGCCAAATTTAGTTATTTGACAATAATTCGTTAGCCAGACGTCTGATTGAGGAACATTTAACAATATCTGTGTTAGCTCCGCAACCTGTGTCAAACGGTATATAATATGTCTAATTTGTCGACAAAACATTTTGTGTCCAATGAGGGAATTTGGAACCTTAAAAATTCGAATTTTTTAAAAATTTAAGTTTGGGCATGGAATAATCGAGGAGGTAATCAGAACATCAGAAACTCATACATTAAATCTCGTGGCAAAGCTTCAATTCAGAAATCCATTTATAATGCATATTCATATGCTGCAATTTTCGTACTGTTCGGGCATATAATGTGTCCTGGTGGACATATACACACGGTCACTGTTAGGGGATACTTTGGCACTTTTGTAGATACATATCCCCCGCATCCCACACTACACAAATGTGTGGGTAGGAGACTTTTTCACAAAACAAACTTTTGAATCAATTTTGTGTTTTTTCTCAGGAGGGGGCTTTTTCCCTTTTGATCCGCCCGCATTTTACAAGCACAGTAAAGCAGGACGGGGGCGACTGTCGACCCCCCAAAACTCCTCACGCTAAGCAATTCTTTATGAAGACAGCTAAGGTTGTTGATAAAGTACTTTATGGGTGGCTTCGGGACGGCGGCCCGCCCCCCTGCTCTGTATAATGTCCTTTGAAATTACCGAGGAGGGGTGAGGTTGATGGCGGCAGCCTCTTTGAATGGTCGAATCCTATGGACAAAGGATACTCAGTTTGTGAAACTCTGGGGGGTTAGTTTTCAACTGTGGGTGATGGTGGGACTGCAAAAGTGTCTAAACGTTTATTTTAAATTAACGCCAGTGTGGGGGGTGTTTTAGAGGATAAGTGAATATTACACTTTTACACCGGGGTAGCATACATATTCGATTATTTATTTTAATTTTAGCCCCGTATTCTTGAATGCATATAGCAACGAGGGATCGACCGGATATTAATTTTACCGGATACCGGATAATGAATTTTGAACCAGAACCGGATAATGAATTTTGAACCAGAACCGGAGCCAGATGTTAACCAGTTATAGGATTTAAATTTGTACACTGTTTTGATTCGTGCAAAAATATGTATTTATGGATTTAAGATTAATTTTTGGTTTGGATTTTTTAATCCATGTCAGTGTCCAAACCGGATACGGATGTCGGACTTTGCCGGATATTAAACCGGAACCGGATATCCGGTCGATCCGTGATAGCAACTTTCACAAGTTAGTAATAGGTTTTCAAACTAATGAACCGCTGCAATTGTACATCTGAAATTTGGACACACGTAGACTAAATCGAATGCAATAAATGTGTTTCATTTCAAATCTCAGCATTCCGTAATTCGAAAGTTACAAGACTTATCACTAACTGGTAATAGATGCTACGCACATTTGAGAATACGGGCTGTAATATTAAGTAAACTACATATATTTTTAAAATATTGTTTTAGACAATTTAAGCGTAGTGCACGAAGGTTGGCTTGAAAATCACCGAGGTAAGTGTAAGCTGTTTCGGGCAGTTTTGTATTAAAATAGAGTAGCAACAACATTTTCCCGTTAACTTATTTTTCGTAAACATATATTCTGTTCCATTTTAGATTTTACTTTCAAATATAGGAAATTACCATGTTTTACGCTTTTCCGCTTGAGTACCGAAAAATTAAAAAAATATCCAAATTTTAAAATCAAAACAACTTTGGGTCGTAATTTAAAACTTATTTTTTTTCTACTTTTATTTTTATAAATGACAAATTAAAAATTAGGGCCTTTTCACTTATCCACGCCACTGTCGGCATGCATAACTCGTTAGCCAGACGTCTGATTGCGGAAAATTTAGCATCATTCAACTCAGTTGCGCAGGCTGCGTCGAACGGTATATAATTTGTTGAACTTTTTGACAAAATTTTTTTGGGTCCCAAGGAGGGATTGAAAAAATGGCCGTTCGGAAAGTCCTGGCTCCTGGCATACTTTACCGTAAGATACGTTTGAAATATACGGTACCGAAATTGCGTAATACTTTGATTGTAATACCGTAACATATTAACTTACCTTTGAAGTCACCGCTTTTGAATATTTGGCTTTTGTGTACACTTTCCCTACATTTAACGTTAATGCTTATGTTTGCGTTTAGGCGTAGCTTTAGATAAAGGCTTAAGCAAACGCTTTTAGCAGGGTGCAATCGGAATTCAGATTGCGATTACAATTCCAAATTCACAAAACGAGTTCCGATTCCGATTCCGATTGCACAATTAATCGGAATCGGAATTTCCACATTTTAATTTTAGGCCTATTTGTTGTGATATGTTGTATAAAAATTCTTCATCATTTATCTATTGTTTTCGATAAGTTAACTTATCAACAATTGATTGTAGTTTAGCTTTACAGAGCCAAAAAAATCATTGCCAATTTGTTCATGCGACGAGTCTGAGCATTGTTGCCAGCCAGTAGACACCCTAAATCAACATTCTACTTGTTAATACAAGTTATCCGCATAGTCACAAATGTTGTATAGTTCCGATTCGGATTCCATTTGGTGTTCCGATTCCGGTATAATCCTGTTCCGCTTTGCATCCTGGCTTTTAGGCATATATATTTATATATATATTCCGGCCAGCATATAGAACTGTGCCGTAACAGTAGTACACCAATTCCGGTATAATCCCGTTCCGCTTTGCATCCTGGCTTTTAGGCATATATATTTATATATATATTCCGGCCAGCATATAGAACTGTGCCGTAACAGTAGTACACCAATTCCGGTATAATCCTGTTCCGCTTTGCATCCTGGCTTTTAGGCATATATATTTATATATATATTCCGGCCAGCATATAGAACTGTGCCGTAACAGTAGTATAAGCATATTGCTAAGCGTTAGCTTAAGCCTTAACATAAAAGAATAAATAAGCTTATTCGTAAGCCTAAGCGTAAGTGTAAAATGTACGAAAAGTGTAGCGAGTAATATTATACTTGTGTATATTATATTTACGTTCGTATCATTCGAGCGAAATGGAGAAAGACGTGGGTAGTGCTGACTAGCGATTCAACATTATTATGGTATAAAAAGCAAGGCGACACAAAACCGAAAGGTAAACACAGCAAACGAAAACTTTCTAAGTCATGCCCCCAGCAATCACGGCCGGATCTGTCACACCCAAACCATACCGCCATTTCGGCGGGGTCCCCACACCCTAACCGGTTGAAACAAAAACCGCCACCAAAGTTTTAAATTGTGTCTGGCTTGTCGCTCGATTCGCTCGCGACTTTGGAGACCCCAACGTGGAGTTTTGGGGGGAACCCCGATCCGTGGCTGCTTCGGCACGGCGAGCAATTCTCAAAAAACGATTTAGAAATTGTGAATTAATTTTTGAAAATAAATTTGGATGGTGCAACAATTATTCTTTCGCAGGAAATCCTTAGAAAAAATAGGAATTGTACGTTGTACGAATTAGTAATGGAAGCTTACATGTCCTAGCTTTTGCGATAATATTAACAAGTTTGGCATAATATGCTTATGCAAAGCGTTGCATTCGTTTGCATGAGCTGAATAGGCGGATGGTATCATGACAATTCGTCGACCGATCCCATGTCGCCTGCCGACAGCTTGGGTAATCGGAAATTTCATCGACTCGACATTTGTTGCTCATCATTATGCTGAGGCTTAGAGAATTACGCGTAGGATTGTGCTTTTGAATTATGTTTAGATTTATTCGTAAGCTTTCAGACGCTGTTGGGCGACAAGTTGTCGGGCGACGAATTGTAGATTCGAAACGGGATAATGTAGGGATTTGTAAACTGGATAATGTAGGGATTTTGAAACTGGATAATGTAGGGATTTTGAAACTGGATAATGCAGGGATTTTGAAACTGGATAATGTAGGGATTTTGAAACTGGATAATGTAGGGATTTTGAAACTGGATAATGTAGGGATTTATAAACTGGATAATGTAGGGATTTTGAAACTGGATAATGTAGGGATTTTGAAACTGGATAATGTAGGGATTTTGAAACTGGATAATGTAGGGATTTTGAAACTGGATAATGTAGGGATTTTGAAACTGGACAATTGAGTAATTTTGATTTGTTCTAAAGATTTGTTTGTCTCGATTGGGCAATTGGCTGTTTCAAATGGCAAATATTGTTCAGGGCATCCCTGAGGTAATTGCTGGCAACACGTAACCAAGCATTCATCCAATCTTATTGCAACAAAAAACTGTTTTAATCTCTAAATGTCCAATCAGATTTAATTTGGATTCAATAGTTGTTCTGCCTCGGAATGAACTGTAATTATCGTTTGGGGGGTGGACTAATTACCCACTGCGACGAATAGGTGTTTAGGACACAATTTGTAAACAGTTTGTATGTAAATCAATTTGTCGCAGTTAACATTTCGCCTATTAACAGAAATAGGCGGCGTGCCTACAATGGCCAGTTTCACATTCTCTGGCTTCGCTTTAGGGGTGTACACAAGGGAAACGATACGAAACAGGTATCTCCCCACAGCATTTTTTGGAGACGAGAAAAATAGACCTTTTCAGGTTCAGAATAAATTGCTAAAATGTAATGTTCATTAATTTGTAAGTCATGCTACATCCTTGCCTTCTGGGCACATGTAAAGATTAGGAGCGGAACGTTTTATCCGGCAGCGTGCAATAGAATAAGCTTAAGCTTGAGGCTAATTTTTTTGCTCACGCTTAGGCATAGGCTTAAGTTTAGGCTTAGGTATAAGCTCATTCTTACGCTAAGGCTCAGGTTTAGGCCTAAGTTTAGGCTTAGATACAAGCTTATTCTTAGCCTAAAGCTTAGGCTTAGGCTTAGGTACAAGCTCATTCTTAGCCTAAAGCTTAGGCTTAGGTACCAGCTCATTCTTAGCCTAAAGCTTAGGCTTAGGCTTAGGTACAAGCTCATTCTTAGCCTAAAGCTTAGGCTTAGGCTTAGGTACAAGCTCATTGTTAGCCTAAAGCTTAGTCTTAGGCTTAGGCTTACGAATACGCTTATACTACCGTTACGGCCCTGCTGTAAACATTGGCCCCTTTTCGATTCCGAAATGAAATCCGAAGCTACGTGACGGTGAGTAGACTTTTGAATGATTTCAGGAAGGCTTTTGTTGCGATCGCTAGCGCCGTATATGCTGATCGGCCAGTTTACGAACCGAATTGCCCAACTGCGGCCAAAGTTGCCGCGAGATAAAAATGCCGTTGAACGGATTTTTGCATTCGGAACCGGAAGCAGCGATGACGACCCGGTTCATTGGTTTTACTCGAAAGACGACGGCGAATTTGAGTAAGTTTCGAATGTACGTTGAAACCGTTTGAATGGCAGTTTTAGTTTTTGAATCATTTAACATCGAGTCATCGAGGCGTATTCTGAGTTGTTTGTGTTGGTGTTAGTAACCCCGATCACCAGTTTAGTGATTGGTTGTTTTTGAAACTGACGAACTTTTGCAGTTGCAGATCAGCACAAAATTCGTATTGAGGTATTGAGGTAAAGTAAGTGTTAAATGCGAAAAAATGTGCTGAATTTTGAACTTCATCATTCATATTGGTCCGAAAGTTGATCTCAATCCTTCATTCTCCGCACTCTACGAGTTCGAGACGTCCAGGACAGCGATTCCACAGACCACAATGGCGACGCTTTTCGGGTCCACCGGCCTTTTTCCTGATAATACAACAATCTGCCGGTGCAGAAAATCATTTCACACCAGAATCGGTGTCTCTCAGATGGTCACATTGTAGGCTGTTCATAACCTAATCGAGATGATAAACGCATTCACGTCTCGACGCCTTTGAGAATGCGGACTCCAAAGCTTAGATGAGCCTAAGCTACATTTCAACGTTGAAATTTAGCGGTATTGTTTTTGTGAGTAGCTTACACTCGCGTGTCGATGAGTTATTGCTAAATTGAACTTGTGTTTTAAAGGTAAAAAATAACTGTTTCAGAACTTGGTTGTCTCATATTATGTCGGTGGTAAGTCATTTTAAGCATTGTTTTGCGTTCAGTATTGCACACAGTGAATAGTAAATTCGGTGATGTAAATTATTTCAAATTAGTAATTGTGAAGATACTACGATTTTTGCCGATGCTGAATACTGATGCTGATTGTTATTTGAAATTTGTGCCGATGTCAAACCGCTGTCGATGCCGATAGTCATGCCGATTTCAATTTTAATACATGATACTTAACGAACTTATAGGATTACTACGTTACATTATTATATAAACGCGTAGAGTTCAACCTTAGCCATAAACGGTTTCAATTTTATGAGTACGGCTGATATCAATTAATTTTTTCAAACACAAGCGCAAAAGACAGAACAGTTGTCTGAGCAGACGCACTGATGCTATGCACCAATATGTTAAACTGAACGCATTCTAACTCATTGTTAAGTGCAAAAAGTATCGGCAAGCATCTGTAATTTTTTGCACTGCAGATGTCGGTTCTTATGCTAACGAAAAGTGCCGATATTACCGATGCCGATTAATCGGCACATCCCTATTTCAAATTTAAAACAGAAGTATAAAAATGCTGGTTTTGCACCCTCCTCCTCCAGGCCACAGAAAAATGCCGGTTTACCCAACCCAACACCCTAGAGAGGTTCCGGTCTTTTTCTCATAGATACCAGATAGTAAAATGGTGGTTTTGCACCCTCCTTCTCCAGGCCACAGAAAAATGCCGGTTTACGCAACCCAACACCCTAGAGAGGTTCCGGTCTTTTTCTCATAGATACCAGATAGTAAAATGGTGGTTTTGCACCCTCCTCCTCCAGGCCACAGAAAAATGCCGGTTTACGCAACCCAACACCCTAGAGAGGTTCCGGTCTTTTTCTCATAGATACCAGATAGTAAAATGGTGGTTTTGCACCCTCCTCCTCCAGGCCCAAGAAAAATGCCGGTTTACGCAACCCAACACCCTGAGAGGTTCCGGTCTTTTTCTCATAGATACCAGATAGTAAAATGGTGGTTTTGCACCCTCCTCCTCCAGGCCCAAGAAAAATGCCGGTTTACGCAACCCAACACCCTAGAGAGGTTCCGGTCTTTTTCTCATAGATACCAGATAGTAAAATGGTGCTTTTGCACCCTCCTCCTCCAGGCCCAAGAAAAATGCCGGTTTACGCAACCCAACACCCTAGAGAGGTTCCGGTCTTTTTCTCATAGATACCAGATAGTAAAATGGTGGTTTTGCACCCTCCTCCTCCAGGCCACAGAAAAATGCCGGTTTACGCAACCCAACACCCTAGAGAGGTTCCGGTCTTTTTCTCATAGATACCAGATAGTAAAATGGTGGTTTTGCACCCTCCTCCTCCAGGCCCAAGAAAAATGCCGGTTTACGCAACCCAACACCCTAGAGAGGTTCCGGTCTTTTTCTCATAGATACCAGATAGTAAAATGGTGGTTTTGCACCCTCCTCCTCCAGGCCAAAGAAAAATGCCGGTTTACGCAACCCAACACCCTAGAGAGGTTCCGGTCTTTTTCTCATAGATACCAGATAGTAAAATGGTGGTTTTGCACCCTCCTCCTCCAGGCCACAGAAAAATGCCGGTTTACGCAACCCAACACCCTAGAGAGGTTCCGGTCTTTTTCTCATAGATACCAGATAGTAAAATGGTGGTTTTGCACCCTCCTCCTCCAGGCCCAAGAAAAATGCCGGTTTACGCAACCCAACACCCTAGAGAGGTTCCGGTCTTTTTCTCATAGATACCAGATAGTAAAATGGTGGTTTTGCACCCTCCTCCTCCAGGCCACAGAAAAATGCCGGTTTACGCAACCCAACACCCTAGAGAGGTTCCGGTCTTTTTCTCATAGATACCAGATAGTAAAATGGTGGTTTTGCACCCTCCTCCAGGCCACAGAAAAATGCCGGTTTACGCAACCCAACACCCTAGAGAGGTTCCGGTCTTTTTCTCATAGATACCAGATAGTAAAATGGTGGTTTTGCACCCTCCTCCTCCAGGCCACAGAAAAATGCCGGTTTACGCAACCCAACACCCTAGAGAGGTTCCGGTCTTTTTCTCATAGATACCAGATAGTAAAATGGTGGTTTTGCACCCTCCTCCTCCAGGCCCAAGAAAAATGCCGGTTTACGCAACCCAACACCCTAGAGAGGTTCCGGTCTTTTTCTCATAGATACCAGATAGTAAAATGGTGGTTTTGCACCCTCCTCCTCCAGGCCACAGAAAAATGCCGGTTTACGCAACCCAACACCCTAGAGAGGTTCCGGTCTTTTTCTCATAGATACCAGATAGTAAAATGGTGGTTTTGCACCCTCCTCCTCCAGGCCACAGAAAAATGCCGGTTTACGCAACCCAACACCCTAGAGAGGTTCCGGTCTTTTTCTCATAGATACCAGATAGTAAAATGGTGGTTTTGCACCCTCCTCCAGGCCACAGAAAAATGCCGGTTTCCCCAACCCAACACCCTAGAGAGGTTCCGGTCTTTTTCTCATAGATACCAGATAGTAACAATGGGGTTTTGCACCCTCCTCCTCCAGGCCACAGAAAAATGCCGGTTTACGCAACCCAACACCCTGAGAGGTTCCCGGTCTTTTTCTCATAGATACCAGATAGTAAAATGGTGGTTTTGCACCCTCCTCCTCCAGGCCACAGAAAAATGCCGGTTTACGCAACCCAACACCCTAGAGAGGTTCCGGTCTTTTTCTCATAGATACCAGATAGTAAAATGGTGGTTTTGCACCCTCCTCCCCTCCAGGCCACAGAAAAATGCCGGTTTACGCACCCCAACACCCTAGAGAGGTTCGGGTCTTTTTCTCATAGATACCAGATAGTAAAATGGTGGTTTTGCACCCTCCTCCTCCAGGCCACAGAAAAATGCCGGTTTACGCAACCCAACACCCTAGAGAGGTTCCGGTCTTTTTCTCATAGATACCAGATAGTAAAATGGTGGTTTTGCACCCTCCTCCTACAGGCCACAGAAAAATGCCGGTTTACGCAACCCAACACCCTAGAGAGGTTCCGGTCTTTTTCTCATAGATACCAGATAGTAAAATGGTGGTTTTGCACCCTCCTCCTCCAGGCCACAGAAAAATGCCGGTTTACGCAACCCAACACCCTAGAGAGGTTCCGGTCTTTTTCTCATAGATACCAGATAGTAAAATGGGGTTTTGCACCCTCCTCCTCCAGGCCAAGAAAAATGCCGGTTTACGCAACCCAACACCCTAGAGAGGTTCCGGTCTTTTTCTCTCTAAAATGGTGTTTTCCCCTCCTCCTCCAGGCCAAGAAAATGCCGGTTTTACCAAAAAAAAAATTTAGGGTGTTGGGTTGGTCTGCATTTTTCTGTGGCCTGGGGAGGAGGGTGCAAAACCACCATTTTACTATCTGGTATCTATAGAAAAAGACCGGAACCTCTCTAGGGTGTTGGGTTGCGTAAACCGGCATTTTTCTTGGCCTGAGGAGGAGGGCGCAAAACCACCATTTTACTATCTGGTATCTATAGAAAAAGACCGGAACCTCTCTAGGGTGTTGGGTTGCGTAAACCGGCATTTTTCTGTGGCCTGGAGGAGGGTGCAAAACCACCATTTTACTATCTGGTATCTATGAGAAAAAGACCGGAACCTCTCTAGGGTGTTGGGTTGCGTAAACCGGCATTTTTCTGTGGCCTGGAGGAGGAGGGTGCAAAACCACCATTTTACTATCTGGTATCTATGAGAAAAAGACCGGAACCTCTCTAGGGTGTTGGGTTGCGTAAACCGGCATTTTTCTGTGGCCTGGAGGAGGAGGGTGCAAAACCACCATTTTACTATCTGGTATCTATGAGAAAAAGACCGGAACCTCTCTAGGGTGTTGGGTTGCGTAAACCGGCATTTTTCTGTGGCCTGGAGGAGGAGGGTGCAAAACCACCATTTTACTATCTGGTATCTATGAGAAAAAGACCGGAACCTCTCTAGGGTGTTGGGTTGCGTAAACCGGCATTTTTCTGTGGCCTGGAGGAGGAGGGTGCAAAACCACCATTTTACTATCTGGTATCTATGAGAAAAAGACCGGAACCTCTCTAGGGTGTTGGGTTGCGTAAACCGGCATTTTTCTGTGGCCTGGAGGAGGAGGGTGCAAAACCACCATTTTACTATCTGGTATCTATGAGAAAAAGACCGGAACCTCTCTAGGGTGTTGGGTTGCGTAAACCGGCATTTTTCTGTGGCCTGGAGGAGGAGGGTGCAAAACCACCATTTTACTATCTGGTATCTATGAGAAAAAGACCGGAACCTCTCTAGGGTGTTGGGTTGCGTAAACCGGCATTTTTCTTGGGCCTGGAGGAGGAGGGTGCAAAACCACCATTTTACTATCTGGTATCTATGAGAAAAAGACCGGAACCTCTCTAGGGTGTTGGGTTGCGTAAACCGGCATTTTTCTGTGGCCTGGAGGAGGAGGGTGCAAAACCACCATTTTACTATCTGGTATCTATGAGAAAAAGACCGGAACCTCTCTAGGGTGTTGGGTTGCGTAAACCGGCATTTTTCTGTGGCCTGGAGGAGGGTGCAAAACCACCATTTTACTATCTGGTATCTATGAGAAAAAGACCGGAACCTCTCTAGGGTGTTGGGTTGCGTAAACCGGCATTTTTCTGTGGCCTGGAGGAGGAGGGTGCAAAACCACCATTTTACTATCTGGTATCTATGAGAAAAAGACCGGAACCTCTCTAGGGTGTTGGGTTGCGTAAACCGGCATTTTTCTTGGGCCTGGAGGAGGAGGGTGCAAAACCACCATTTTACTATCTGGTATCTATGAGAAAAAGACCGGAACCTCTCTAGGGTGTTGGGTTGCGTAAACCGGCATTTTTCTGTGGCCTGGAGGAGGAGGGTGCAAAACCACCATTTTACTATCTGGTATCTATGAGAAAAAGACCGGAACCTCTCTAGGGTGTTGGGTTGCGTAAACCGGCATTTTTCTTGGGCCTGGAGGAGGAGGGTGCAAAACCACCATTTTACTATCTGGTATCTATGAGAAAAAGACCGGAACCTCTCTAGGGTGTTGGGTTGCGTAAACCGGCATTTTTCTTGGGCCTGGAGGAGGAGGGTGCAAAACCACCATTTTACTATCTGGTATCTATGAGAAAAAGACCGGAACCTCTCTAGGGTGTTGGGTTGCGTAAACCGGCATTTTTCTGTGGCCTGGAGGAGGAGGGTGCAAAACCACCATTTTACTATCTGGTATCTATGAGAAAAAGACCGGAACCTCTCTAGGGTGTTGGGTTGCGTAAACCGGCATTTTTCTTGGGCCTGGAGGAGGAGGGTGCAAAAGCACCATTTTACTATCTGGTATCTATGAGAAAAAGACCGGAACCTCTCTAGGGTGTTGGGTTGCGTAAACCGGCATTTTTCTTGGGCCTGGAGGAGGAGGGTGCAAAACCACCATTTTACTATCTGGTATCTATGAGAAAAAGACCGGAACCTCTCTAGGGTGTTGGGTTGCGTAAACCGGCATTTTTCTTGGGCCTGGAGGAGGAGGGTGCAAAACCACCATTTTACTATCTGGTATCTATGAGAAAAAGACCGGAACCTCTCTAGGGTGTTGGGTTGCGTAAACCGGCATTTTTCTGTGGCCTGGAGGAGGAGGGTGCAAAACCACCATTTTACTATCTGGTATCTATGAGAAAAAGACCGGAACCTCTCTAGGGTGTTGGGTTGCGTAAACCGGCATTTTTCTGTGGCCTGGAGGAGGAGGGTGCAAAACCACCATTTTACTATCTGGTATCTATGAGAAAAAGACCGGAACCTCTCTAGGGTGTTGGGTTGCGTAAACCGGCATTTTTCTGTGGCCTGGAGGAGGAAGGTGCAAAACCAGCATTTTTATACTACTAGTGTCTGTTTTAAATTTGAAATAGGGATGTGCCGATCAATCGGCATCGGTAATATCGGCACTTTTCGTGAGCGTAAGAACCGACATCGGCAGTGCAAAAAATTACAGATGCTTGTCGATACTTTTTGCACTTAACAATGAGTTAGAATGCGTTCAGTTTAACATATTGGTGCATAGCATCAGTGCGTCTGCTCAGACAACTGTTCTGTCTTTTGCGCTTGTGTTTGAAAAAATTAATTGATATCAGCCGTACTCATAAAATTGAAACCGTTTATGGTTAACGTTTAACTCTACGCGTTTATATAATAATGTAACGTAGTAATCCTATAAGTTCGTTAAGTATCATGTATTAAAATTGAAATCGGCATGACTATCGGCATCGACAGCGGTTTGACATCGGCACAAATTCAAATAACAATCAGCATCAGTATTCAGCATCGGCAAAAATCGTAGTATCTTCACAATTACTAATTTGAAATAATTTACATCACCGAATTTACTATTCACTGTGTGCAATACTGAACGCAAAACAATGCTTAAAATGACTTACCACCGACATAATATGAGACAACCAAGTTCTGAAACAGTTATTTTTTACCTTTAAAACACAAGTTCAATTTAGCAATAACTCATCGACACGCGAGTGTAAGCTACTCACAAAAACAAGGCCGCTAAATTTCAACGTTGAAATGTAGCTTAGGCTCATCTAAGCTTTGGAGTCCGTATTCTCAAAGGCGTCGAGACGTGAATGCGTTTATCATCTCGATTAGGTTATGAACAGTCTACAATGTGACCATCTGAGAGACACCGATTCTGGTGTGAAATGATTTTCTGCACCGGCAGATTGTTGTATTATCAGGAAAAAGGCCGGTGGACCCGAAAAGCGTCGCCATTGTGGTCTGTGGAATCGCTGTCCTGGACGTCTCGAACTCGTAGAGTGCGGAGAATGAAGGATTGAGATCAACTTTCGGACCAATATGAATGATGAAGTTCAAAATTCAGCACATTTTTTCGCATTTAACACTTACTTTACCAGGGTGCAACCGGAATTACAATTTACCGGAACCGGAATTTGAAAATTTTACCGGAACCGGAATCGGAACCGGAAAATGAAAAATGCATTTCACCAAAAATTTCATTTTAATCTTATTTTTTGCTCTATTATTTGTGAAATAACGTTAGTCGAACATAGGTATTTATTTTATTTGTTGTATTTTAGATTTTCATCATCGACTGAAGTGAAATCCACCATCAATGGCTTATATTCGGAGTACAAGTGGCTTTCAAAAGAGATTCTTAAAAATTAGCAAAGTTAAGAAAACGGCCAAATTATAATACCGGAATTTTTAAATCCGGTAAAAATTTACCGGAACCGGAACCGGAAGGTGAAAAAATGCCGGAACCGGAACCTGAACCGGAATTCCGGTTGCACCCTGTACTTTACCTCAATACCTCAATACGAATTGTGTGCTGATCTGCAACTGCAAAAGTTCGTCAGTTTCAAAAACAACCAATCACTAAACTGGTGATCGGGGTTACTTACACCAACACAAACAACTCAGAATACGCCTCGTTGACTCGATGTTAAATGATTCAAAAACTAAAACTGCCATTCAAACGGTTTCAACGTAAATTCGAAACTTACTCAAATTCGCCGTCGTCTTTCGAGTAAAACCAATGAACCGGGTCGTCATCGCTGCTTCCGGTTCCGAATGCAAAAATCCGTTCAACGGCATTTTTATCCCGCGGCAACTTAGGCCGCAGTTGGGCAATTCGGTTCGTAAACTGGCCGATCAGCATATACGGCGCTAGCGATCGCAACAAAAGCCTTCCTGAAATCATTCAAAAGTCTACTCACCGTCACGTAGCTTCGGATTTCATTTCGGAATCGAAAAGGGGCCAATGTTTACAGCAGGGCCGTAACGGTAGTATAAGCGTATTCGTAAGCCTAAGCCTAAGCCTAAGCTTTAGGCTAAGAATGAGCTTGTACCTAAGCCTAAGCTTTAGGCTAAGAATGAGCTTGTACCTAAGCCTAAACCTAAGCTTTAGGCTAAGAATGAGCTGGTACCTAAGCCTAAGCTTTAGGCTAAGAATGAGCTTGTACCTAAGCCTAAGCCTAAGCTTTAGGCTAAGAATGAGCTTGTACCTAAGCCTAAGCTTTAGGCTAAGAATGAGCTTGTACCTAAGCCTAAGCCTAAGCTAAGCATATTCGTAAGCCTAAGCTTTAGGCTAAGAATGAGCTTGTACCTAAGCCTAAGCCTAAGCTTTAGGCTAAGAATGAGCTTGTACCTAAGCCTAAACTTAGGCCTAAACCTGAGCCTTAGCGTAAGAATGAGCTTATACCTAAGCCTAAACTTAAGCCTATGCCTAAGCGTGAGCAAAAAAATTAGCCTCAAGCTTAAGCTTACTCTATTGCACGCTGCCGGATAAAACGTTCCGCCCCTAATCTTTACATGTGCCCAGAAGGCAAGGATGTAGCATGACTTACAAATTAATGAACATTACATTTTAGCAATTTATTCCGAACCTGGAAATGTCTATTTTTCTCGTCACCAAAAAATGCCGTGGGACGATAGCTTTTTTGTATCGTTTCCCTTGTGTACACCCCTAAAGCGAAGCCAGAGAATGTGAAACTGGCCATTGTAGGCACGCCGCCGACGACTTTTAAACGAATTTATTTCTGTTATGGGACGACATGTAAGCTTCCATTACTAATTCGTACAACGTACAATTCCTATTTTTTAAGGATTTCCTGCGAAAGAATAATTGTTGCACTATCAAAATTTATTTTCAAAAATTAATTCACAATTTCTAAATCGTTTTTTTGAGAATTGCTCGCCGTGCCAGAGCAGCCACGGGTCGGGGGCTCCCCCCAAAACTCCACGTTGGGGTCTCCAAAGTCGCGAGCGAATCGAGTGACAACCCAGACACAGTTGAAAACTTTGGTGGCGGTGTTTAACCGGTTAGGGTGGGGACCCCGCCCAAATGGGCCGTATAGCGGGCAGGTGGGGGGTGACTGATCCGGCCGTGATTGCTGGGGGCATGACTTAGAAAGTTTTCGTTTGCTGTGTTTACCTTTCGGTTTTGTGTCGCCTTGCTTTTTATACCATAATAATGTTGAATCGCTAGTTAGCACTACCCACGTCTTTCTCCATTTCGCTCGAATGATACGAACGTAAATATAATATACACAAGTATAATATTACTCGCTACACTTTTCGTACATTTTACACTTACGCTTAGGCTTACGAATAAGCTTATTTATTCTTTTATGTTAAGGCTTAAGCTAACGCTTAGCAATATGCTTATACTACTGTTACGGCACAGTTCTATATGCTGGCCGGAATATATATATAAATATATATGCCTAAAAGCCAGGATGCAAAGCGGAACAGGATTATACCGGAATTGGTGTACTACTGTTACGGCACAGTTCTATATGCTGGCCGGAATATATATATAAATATATATGCCTAAAAGCCAGGATGCAAAGCGGAACAGGATTATACCGGAATTGGTGTACTACTGTTACGGCACAGTTCTATATGCTGGCCGGAATATATATATAAATATATATGCCTAAAAGCCAGGATGCAAAGCGGAACAGGATTATACCGGAATCGGAACAACAAATTTCTACCGGAATCGGAACTATACAACATTTGTGACTATGCGGATAACTTGTATTAACAAGTAGAATGTTGATTTAGGGTGTCTACTGGCTGGCAACAATGCTCAGACTCGTCGCATGAACAAATTGGCAATGATTTTTTTGGCTCTGTAAAGCTAAACTACAATCAATTGTTGATAAGTTAACTTATCGAAAACAATAGATAAATGATGCAGAATTTTTATACAACATATCACAACAAATAGGCCTAAGATTAAAATGTGGAAATTCCGATTCCGATTAATTGTGCAATCGCAATCGGAATCGGAATTCGTTTTGTGAATTTGGAATTGTAATCGCAATCTGAATTCCGATTGCACCCTGCTAAAAGCGTTTGCTTAAGCCTTTATCTAAAGCTACGCCTAAACGCAAACATAAGCATTAACGTTAAATGTAGGGAAAGTGTACACAAAAGCCAAATATTCAAAAGCGGTGACTTCAAAGGTAAGTTAATATGTTACGGTATTACAATCAAAGTATTACGCAATTTCGGTACCGTATATTTCAAACGTATCTTACGGTAAAGTATGCCAGGAGCCAGGACTTTCCGAACGGCCATTTTTTCAATCCCTCCTTGGGACCCAAAAAAATTTTGTCAAAAAGTTCAACAAAGTATATACCGTTCGACGCAGCCTGCGCAACTGAGTTGAATGATGCTAAATTTTCCGCAATCAGACGTCTGGCTAACGAGTTATGCATGCCGACAGTGGCGTGGATAAGTGAAAAGACCCTAATTTTTAATTTGTCATTTATAAAAATAAAAGTAGAAAACAGTAAGTTTTAAATTACGACCCAAAGTTGTTTTGATTTTAAAATTTGGATATTTTTTCAATTTTTCGATACTCAAACGGAAAAGCGTAAAACATGGTAATTTCCTATATTTGAAAGTAAAATCTAAAATGGAACAGAATATATGTTTACGAAAAATAAGTTAACGGGAAAATGTTGTTGCTACTGTATTTTAATACAAAACTGGCCGAAACAGCTTACACTTACCTCGGTGATTTTCAAGCCAACCTTCGTGGACTACGCTTAAATTGTCTAAAACAATATTTTAAAAATATATGTAGTTTACTTAATATTACAGCCCGTATTCTCAAATGTGCGTAGCATCTATTACCAGTTAGTGATAAGTCTTGTAACTTTCGAATTACGGAATGCTGAGATTTGAAATGAAACACATTTATTGCATTCGATTTAGTCTACGTGTGTCCAAATTTCAGATGTACAATTGCAGCGGTTCATTAGTTTGAAAACCTATTACTAACTTGTGAAAGTTGCTATCACGGATCGACCGGATATCCGGTTCCGGTTTAATATCCGGCAAAGTCCGACATCCGTATCCGGTTTGGACACTGACATGGATTAAAAAATCCAAACCAAAAATTAATCTTAAATCCATAAATACATATTTTTGCACGAATCAAAACAGTGTACAAATTTAAATCCTATAACTGGTTAACATCTGGCTCCGGTTCTGGTTCAAAATTCATTATCCGGTTCTGGTTCAAAATTCATTATCCGGTTCCGGTATCCGGTAAAATTAATATCCGGTCGATCCCTCGTTGCTATATGCATTCAAGAATACGGGGCTAAAATTAAAATAAATGTGTAATATTCACTTATCCTCTAAAACACCCCCCCACACTGGCGTTAATTTAAAATAAACGTTTAGACACTTTTGCAGTCCCACCATCACCCACAGTTGAAAACTAACCCCCCAGAGTTTCACAAACTGAGTATCCTTTGTCCATAGGATTCGACCATTCAAAGAGGCTGCCGCCATCAACCTCACCCCTCCTCGGTAATTTCAAAGGACATTATACAGAGCAGGGGGGCGGGCCGCCGTCCCGAAGCCACCCATAAAGTACTTTATCAACAACCTTAGCTGTCTTCATAAAGAATTGCTTAGCGTGAGGAGTTTTGGGGGGTCGACAGTCGCCCCCGTCCTGCTTTACTGTGCTTGTAAAATGCGGGCGGATCAAAAGGGAAAAAGCCCCCTCCTGACAAAAAACACAAAATTGATTCAAAAGTTTGTTTTGAGAAAAAGTCTCCCACCCACACATTTGTGTAGTGTAGGGTCAGGGGGATATGTATCTACAAAAGTGCCAAAGTATCCCCTAACAGAGACCGTATGTATATGCCCACCAGGACACATTATATGCCCGAACAGTACGAAAATTGCAGCATATGAATATGCATTATAAATGGATTTCTGAATTGAAGCTTTGCCACGAGATTTAATGTACGAGTTTCTGATGTTCTGTCTGATTACCTCCTCGATTATTCCACGCCCAAACTTAAATTTTTAAAAAATTCGAATTTTTAAGGTCCCAAATTCCCTCATTGGACACAATGTTTGGTCGACAAATTAGACATATTATATACCATTTGACACAGGTTGCGGAGCTGAGACAAATATTGTTAAATGTTCCTCAATCAGACGTCTGGCTAACGAATTATTGTCAAATAACTAAATTTGGCGCCAAACCATGAACGTTGGCTGCGCGCCAAATCAGTTATTTGACAACAACTCGTTAAACAGACTTTTGATTGCTGAAAGTTCAACACTGCTCGACTCAGCTCTGCAAACTGCGTCAAATGATATATAATTTGTCCAACTCGTGGAAAAAATGCTTTTGGTCCCAAATGGCTGCTGACCTTGTGGCCTTAAAAATCGAATTTTACAAAAATTCAGATTTGAGCACGGAATGATCAGGAGATGTCATCAGAATCTCAAATATGCAAACAAGTGTCAAAATCCAAGCATTTTTGGACAAACGCCGGCTAAGGCTAGTATAACTGATCGCTCAGACAAAGAATGAATTTTTCAATTTTTTTCCGTTTTTTTTCTTAAAAAATGAAAAATCCATTTTTTACAGCCATAATTTTTCCGAAAAAAATGACCCTGCAAGTGGTGCTAAGACGTTTATAATAGTCTTCATTGATCACACCTTTGTGGTCAAACTTACCTGAAGACATCACATTTGTAGCCGTTGAATCACTGCAAAACATTTACCATACAAAAACTATAAAACAGTCAAAAATATATTAACAACGTATATTTTTTGTTTTTACATATATATTGTATATATTTATATATACTTACATATATACGCAAGGCCGGAGCAGCCACCCCCGTGCGTCCCATTTGGGAAGGCCCACCCCAAAAGCGCCCCCCCCCCGTACCCGTTGAAACAACCGCATAAATTTTAAAATGTATCTGGCTTCTCGCTCGCGAGTGTGGGGGCACCCACCCTAAAATTTGTGGGGAGCCCCCACCCCCCTGCTCCGCCACTGTATATATGTTGCATATATACCTACATATATATGTATACATAATAGTCTGGTCTAAAACTCGTTAAAAAAGTATAAACTTCCGCTGTCAATTATCCCTCAACTCTGTGTCAGACTAAATTTATAGACAATTTAAATAGTAAAATTTGAATAGCAAAATATTTCAAAACACTGTATATTTTGATGTTTTTTTGAGAAAAAACACTCACAATCTATCAATTGCGAATCCTGAAATTTCTGACTTAATGCGTGAATCAGTTGAAAAACAGCTCGCGAGCAGCCAAATGCAATTTTAGAGTTACGCCTTTTGTATACACTTTTGCCCGACATTTAAAGTTAACGATTCAGAACGTTAAATAGGTTTAGGCTTAGGCTTAGGAATGAACTCACTGTTACGCTTACGCTTAGGCTTAAGCTTAGGAATAAACTCATTCTTACGATTAGGCTTAGTCTTAATTCTTACGTTTAGGCTTAGGCTTAGGCTTAGGAATAAACTCAGTCTTACGCTTAGGGTTAGGAATAAACTCATTCTTACGCTTAGGCTTAGGAATAAACTCATTCTTACGATTAGGCTTAGTCTTAATTCTTACGCTCAGGCTTAGGCTTAGGAATAGGCTTAGGAATAAACTCATTCTTACGCTTAGGCTTAAGAATAAACTCATTCTTACGATTAGGCTTACTCTTAATTCTTACGCTTAGGCTTAGGCTTAGGAATAAACTCATTCTTACCCTTAGGCTTAAGAATAAACTCATTCTAACGATTAGGCTTACTCTTAATTCTTACGCTTAGGCTTAGGCTTAGGAATAAACTCATTCTTACGCTTAGGCTTAAGAATAAACTCATTCTTACGATTAGGCTTAGTCTTAATTCTTACGCTTAGGCTTAGGAATAAACGCATTCTTACGCTTACGCTTAGGCTTAGGAATAAACTCATTCTTACGCTTGGTTTACGCTTAGGATTAGGTTTAGACTTAGTAATAAGCTTATAATACTGTTCCGCCCGCTGTTCTTTACATTGGCCAATACTTTTTGACTCAAAACTGCTATACAATATTTATATATTGTTCGACGCCAAACGCTGAGCCGAGTCGAACGATGTTTAATTTCATCGCTATCTGATTATTATTAGTTAATCCCAGTTAACGATTCAATGACTGTTTTGTTGCTCGACCGTCGTTGATCGATCCGGGATGGCCCAAATCAGTAGTTGATCCGGGATGGCCCAAATCAGTAGTTGATCGTTAACTCGGGCACTAATAATTGTCAATAGCCTAAAATAAACAATATTCAACTCGGCTCGACACGTTTGTCGAATATATTTATGTAAATTGATCGAAGCTACCGAATATGGACTCCCTAGGAACCAGGGTGCAACCGGAATTCCTGGTTCCGGTTCCGGTAAACTTTTGCCGGAAATAAAAATTCCGGTATTAAAATTTGGTCGGTAGAAATTAAGATATTTTACTAAAAAAACTGACGATTAAAATTAAACAGATTGCATTATTATAGTATGCAAACGTTGACAATCGCAGAAAATAAACCATCGAAGGTAGATTTCACAAACCGTGGATTATGAAAATCTAAAATACAGCAGATAAAGTGAATGCCTATCTCCAACTAGGGTGATTACACCAATAATACTGTAAAAAAGACAATTAAAATGAATTTTTCGGTGACATGTATTTTTCAACTTCCGGTTCCGTTTCCGGTAATTTTTTAAAATTCCGGTTGGGCTAAATTGTAATTCCGGTTGCACCCTTCTAGGAAGTTAATGAAAAGTAACTTATTTTACACATCTCGACGCACTGAGTTCAACGGCGCCATTGTTTAGGCTGCACGAGCTTGGGAGTGAAAAAAAGTTGAATTTTCTTCAAAATTCAACCTTTCATTCGGAGCTCAAATATGCAAAAAAATTTCAAACTGCGACCGTTTCTGAGCAAACGCCCAGGGCCGGAGCAGCCACCCCCCATCATACGCGCCGTTTGCCGGGTGGCACGCCAACGAAACGGATCCCACCCGAATAAGATTTTACACAAAATATAATATCCGTTAATATTCATCAGAATTTGAAAAATATTTTCATCATCGCAAGCGGCTCCCACCGTAGAATTCGGGGGCGGGGGGGGGGGGCGCCGTACAGGCCCGTGTGTAGCCAGCTCACCTTACTAGGGTGGGCTAAACATTTTTCAGGACGTCCATTCAATGATTTTTTACTGAGTTACAAGCAAGGTTGCAAATTTTCTACGGGCCATAATTTTTCCAGAGGTGGCTGAGCAGTCCTTGGCTACGGGCCCGGCACCGTAGCCTGCTCCGGTAATGCAAATGCCTGCTGGCACCACGCCATTTACAATAGAAAAAAGTCCGAAAAACAAGCATAAACCACACAAAATATGCTTGCTTGTAAGCCGGACCGTGAACGAATCTTGCATACAACCATAAAATATAAACAAAAATAAAGTTAGTTTTATTACAAAAGCAATGTGTGTAACTGGTCTGCCCGGAAGCACAGTACATGATTTTACTACCTCAAATGGGGGAATAGGCTGTTGTTGCTGCAAGCAAGCGGCGGATAAAATGCTACGGGCGACCTACCGTCCAGAAAATTGTGGACAGGCGAAAAAGCAAGGCCCCTGACAAGCTAAACTTTCTGAAAAGGGGGTAAAATTTTTTAAGCGGAGCATACAAGCGATTTCGTTGACTTATAGGCGAGGTTGAGTCGGGCCCATAGCCAAGTGGGGCTCGGGGTAAAATTTTTTAAGCGGAGCATACAAGCGATTTCGTTGACTTATAGGCGAGGTTGAGTCGGGCCCATAGCCAAGTGGGGCTCAGCCCCCACTGGAAAAATTATGGCCCCCTCTAGAAAATTTTCAACACCTTGCTTGTAACTTATTAAAAACTCTGGAATGCCCCTCCTGGAAACATTTTTAGCCTCGCCTAGCAAGGTGAGCTGGCTACAGGCCTGGTTGAGCGTTTCATAGGGGGTTCCAAAACAATTTTGGGGAGCTAAACCCCCTGGCGCCGCTCTTGCCACGAGCTCACAGAAAAGGTACTTTTACAAACCAGCCCGAGTCCTTGCATACATTTTTACATAGAATAAAAATGCACATTCACAACACGCGTTACAATAACCTTGTGGATCCGAAAGGGTCTGAAAAACTAATGTACTTGACGTTGAATATCCACCCTCCCACAACGAAATCCTTCATATACGCATGGCCATAAACCCGCTCACCTTGCTAGAAAGGCGAAAAAATGGACATACAACGATTTCAATTGACTTACAAGTAAGGCTAAAAGTTTTAACGGGGCTTCAAAATTTTTCCAGAGGCAGGCTGAGGCCCCTTTGATTTACCTCCTCTGGCTATGGACCCCAAAAATTCGGTCTGTCTGCTCTATTAGAATTAAATAGCACAGGACGAAAAATGTCCTGTTTTTACTGAACCGTTGTGTGTGTAATTATTACATAACATATCTTAAAAATACTTCTATATACAAAAAACGAAGACTGGATTGTTATATAACACGGTACACACATAAATACATAATATTACACACATAAACACGTAATATTACAAACAGAAACACATAACACTACAGACGTAAACACATAATACTACAAACATAAACACAATACTACACACATAAAAACATAATACTGCACACATAATAATAGTACACACATAAACTCATAAAAGGTATATAAACACATAATACTACACACATAAAGACATACTGCACACATAACCTCTTAATAGTACACACATAAACACATAAATGAACTTGAAGTATACACAACCAGGCGGATTCATTGGGGGGCACAACGGCCAAGACACCCAAACAGGGATCACAATTTTGGATTAACGTTTAGTACTGAAATCGGGTTTCGTGGCTGGTCGATCGCTTCGCTCGCGAATCTGTGTTCATATTTCAAAAGTTGGGGGTATGAGATCCCCGTTATTGAATCATTGTATACACATTGGGACACACATAATAGTGCGAATATACTTAAACTGGTTATCCTTGGTGCGTGAAACTTGCTTTATTTTCGCGCGGACGGGATAGGGGAAGTAGCCAGAGAGGGTCCTAGTGCAGTCAGCCCCCTGGACCAATATTTTCTAGAAAATATTTTCAACATTGCTTGTGAGTCATCGAAAACGTTTGTGTGCCCCTTGTGAAAAGAAGCCTCCAAGCAAGGTATGCTGGCTGCGGGCAATGTCGGATCCATGGGGGGCCACCCCAGCCGTACCCCCCACAGCATCTCGAGGAAAATTATATAGTGTTAGGGATACGGACTCCTATTAATTGGCACTCAAAATGGGGACCCCCTTTTATTTGGGTCACTACAGTATGGGTCAAAAATAAGTTTATTACCTGTGAAATTTTGCCCCCCCCCCATTTTGAGATCCTGGATCCGCCACTGGCTGCGGGTCTGGGTGGAAACGATGACTGGTATCTTGGGACTGCCCCCTTTTGAAAATTAATAAACTTTCATAATATATCAATCCCCTCGTACTGTGGTGTATCGGTGTGTTTTATTGTGTCATCTTTATGTTGTTTTGTTTTTTACCTGCGGAAGTGGAGCGTTGTCATTGGTTTTGCTTTGTACGTTTATATGTTATATTGTTTATACTTGTTGGATGTTGAAGCAGGACGGGCGTCGTCGGGGGGGCATTGGATCGGCAATGCCTCCCCCCATTCCAAATTTGGCTGGTGGCTCCTAAATTGACTCAGTTTCAAAGTAATCTTGTGTTGCAATTGTTAAGGGTGCCCCAAATATATTCGGTGACCCTGGAA
The DNA here is from genome assembly GCA_030248215.1 of Enoplolaimus lenunculus. Classification (NCBI taxonomy): domain Eukaryota; kingdom Metazoa; phylum Nematoda; class Enoplea; order Enoplida; family Thoracostomopsidae; genus Enoplolaimus; species Enoplolaimus lenunculus. Next base: position 35,201 of record JASANG010000251.1, read on the forward strand.
ATAAATGTTTTTGGCGGACGCTCAGCTTTTAGTATCCCGAGAATGCGTTATGTGAATTGGACGGAAGGCGCATAATTTTTGAAAATCGCATGGAACATCGGTGTTGCCGGGATCCGCCAGGTACCCGGGCGCTCCCTTTAGGTGGTTGGGATGGGGGGTGTGGCAAGGGCACTGTGATGAAATATGTGTAGTATTATTGCCGTCTGCTATATCTTGCACTATTTTTTCACTGGCAACTTGCTATTTTGCGGGCTCAGGGCTGTTGTACGCCTTCTCGCCCACATATTACCGCAGGATTAGGTTTAATAGGCTCAGGCTTAGGCTCAGGTGTGCGAAAAAAGTTTAGCTATTAACGTGAGCTGAAGCGTAAACGTTAAGCTAAGCCTTTGGATAATCCTGATTTTGGTAAAATAACACTAGCATTCGACAATTTTAGGTACCATTATGCCCCCCCAATATTAATTTGCTTCCGGCGCCGCTGAGCTCAGCTCTAAGGCTGCGTAAGCGCTAACTTTAAATTTGGCAGCAAAGTCTACAAGAGTTCAACTGAGGTTTAGATTATTTTGTGAGCGAAGCTCGAAGTTTCGCGAAGCGTTTTATGTTTTGTACTTGGGGGTCGAAAGGTGGATGTCCGTCCGTCCGTCTGTCCGTCTGTCCGTCCGAAAAGAATCTCATAATCCTGGATTGTTAACCTCGCATTGGGGTTTGAAAATTTTAAGCCGTTTATTAGCTACAGGCTAATTTGCATAATTAATGAAGCCTAAATTAGGACTTTCCACAATATTTCACTAATTATTACAGTTGCAAGCAACCTAATTTCAGCATTAAAGGATTTTTGGGTGCGAGGAATCTGCGTAGACTGTATACAAACCTCTAAAACCGATAATTGAGTAGTTAGCTAATAGATAATCTCCATATAAGCATAATTGATAAGCCTCAATTAGGCGTTTTAACAATGTTTCACTAATTATTAAGGTTACAAGCAATCTAATTTCAGCGATAATGGGTTTTGGGTGCGAGGAACCTGAATAAATTGTCTACAAACCCTCAAAACCGATAACTGAATAGTTAGCTAATAACTAATATTCATATTTACTTTAATTGCTTACGTGTGTTCGACCTTCGCTCAATAAATGTAGTCCCACTACGACTGGTATGATGTATTTTATCGTTGATGGCTTGAATCTAGACTGGTCTAGCGTTTACCTCTGTACAATTAGGGTCACACTAATACATCCGTGCCCCCCTTGGCTACGGGCCCGCTCTCGAGAACAGCGAGAGCATCGGGCTTAGGGGTTGTAGGATGTTAAAGCTTTGAAATTGATCACTTGGACGCGCACGTGCAATTATCGAAGTAAGATATATTGGAATTTAAAAAAAATAGCTGATATATATTTCAATTTTTCATTGTTGTATTTTGTCAATTTCCCGACTCTTAGTGAATATATTACGTCGTTTAGCGCAGTTGTGGCTCTCTCTCTCTAAATACTACGTGATTTCACGTTTTTCGTTTCATTGTCTTTGAGACATTATTTGTTTTATTTCATTTTCTGAACGACTATTTTTTGGAAAAAAAACTTTTATTATATAATTTAATACGAAACTTTTAAAACTATATGGGGGCCAATGTAAAGAACAGGGGCGGAACAGTATTATAAGCATAGTCCTAAGTCTAAGCTTAAGCCTAAACTTAAGCCTAAGCGTAAGAATGAGCATATTCCTAAGCTTAAGCCTAAGCCAAGCAGAAAAAAATGAGTCTAAAGCCTAAGCTTACTCTATTGCAGTCCCACAGAAAAACGTCCCGCTCCTGATATTTACGCGGGCCAAAAATATATATATATGTATATGTATGTATATATATGTATATATGTATATATATAACATAATTTTTAAGATAGTTTCTTAAAGGCCGGATCCAAATCCAAGCAAGGATGGCATCAAAGGCCGCCGCCTCAACAGAAATTGAAACCAAAAAAATTTAAAAATTTTCATTTTAAAATTTCATACTATAAAAATGGCGTCTGGTTTCTTGCTCACTTCGCTCGCGAGTTTTGCGTTCACTATTAAAAATAGCACGACTTCCCTTCCGCTATTACAAACTTCCGGTTCCGCCATTGTAGTTTGTGGATATTTTCTTGCGGCATTCAGGGGTCTGTAGTAATTGTTACCGAGAACGCAGTGTGTTTATTTTTGAAGTCAGATTTTAAATATTAGGCCGGGCTGTTCCGGTTGTAAATATATATATTCGATACAGCACATTGGATACAGCCGGAGGTCCCAGTTCCGGCGGAACATGGACCTTTGGTAAATGTTGAAAAACAGTTTTTGTCAGGGTTTTGTTGTGGCACGTTTGGCAGAAATTTTTATGTTACAAAAATGTGCTGTTCAACTATCTTATTTGTGGTTAATCTGACATTATTATATCGATTCGACAATTCGTCACCCATCATTATGCTTACGGTCAGGGTTAGGTTCACACTGCAAAAAATAGTGAGTCAAATTGACTGTTTCCGAAATAGGCTTTTCCAGACTACACAAACTGAGTCAAATTCGACACCGCCAGAGTCAAATTCGACTCACTGAGTGGCACGTTTGACTCTGGCAGAGTCGAATTTGACCCAGTTTGTGTATTCCCGAAAAGCCTATTTCAGACAGAGTCAATTTGACTTGCCATTTTTTGCAGTGTAGGATTACGCGTACGATTATGCTTAGATTTATTTATTCAATGGCTTCAAGGCACTGTTGGGACCAAGTTGTCGGGCGACGAATTGTCGTAGATTTCTTGTTTATGGATCAATATTTTTATTGAAAAATGTGTATTAGTAAAATTTTGTCAATTAACCCTTACTCTTGTGACATTTAATTTGATGTTACAATTCAAACGTGGGAGTGTCGGGTCGAAGGCAATTACTTGTTTCGGTGTCGGCGCTGGCACTTCCCTATTCCTTGAGGTGGTGTCGCCCCACGGCCCGTAGTAGCCATCTCACCTTACTACAGGGCGGTGGCGAAACATTTTCACAAAGGGGCATACAAAGGTTTTCGATCACTTACAAGCAAGATTGAAAATTTTCTACGGAGGCCAAAATTCTTCCAGGAGGGGTGAGCCGTTCCTGGTGTCCTCATTGATAACTGGTCCGCGTTGACCTGTCACACTACTTCACCTCTGATTGTGTAAAAAAATGTTGTAAGACACACTGATAAAGAAAGGTCGATTGCTTTCATGACCAAACTAAAAGAGACTAAAACGATGTTGGCAACAAATCTGTAACAGGCTGCTAATCTGGTATGCGGTAGGTTTTTACCGGATACCGGAACCGAATACGGATACAGTTTTTGCCGGATATCCAACCGGAACCTGATATCCGGTCGCATCCTGGTAGCAGCATGCAGTACGGTAGAAAAGCAGTTGCGAGAAGCGAGCTGTGTGCCGCAGTAATATGATAGAGCGTTCGCTTAACGATCCATAGGCTGAGTGTTCGAGTCTCCCTTAGAAAAGGCCGTTCCGACTCGGACCGACAAGTCATAGCATTTTGGCCCCAGTTGGTTCGCTTTTTAGCTTATGGCAAGCTGATCTTCAGCTTAAACACAGTTAATGTTTACACTTTTTATGCGTTTGAGCCTGGTTCGTATTGTGTCAGGCACGTAGCCAGCTGACCTTGCTGTGGGGGGGCTAAAATTGTTCCAGGAGTGGCATTCGAGGGTTTTTAATAACTTACCAGGAAGATTGAAAATTTTGCAGGGGCGGCCAAAATTTTTCAAGAGGGGGCTGAACCCTCCCACGCATCCCCTTGGCTACGGGTCTATATTGTGTTGTTTATTTTATTATTATTATTATTATTATACAGTGTACGAAAAGCAAACTTTATATTTATGTTGTATTATCCGCTGAAGTTAGGTTACGTATTTAATGCTGCCAAAACCAGGAGCCTATACTATGAACGGCCCATGTTACTTTAATGGGCGTCCAAGGTTCTGGTTTGTCTCTAAAAGAGTTGGTTTATATTCTATATTACATTTTTTGCTTAGGCTTGGGCTTAGCCTTAGGTTTAGGAACTCATTTTTGCAACGCTTAGGCTTAGGCTTAGGCTTAGAAATACGCTTAATCTATTGTTAAGCCGCTCAAAGTAACATTGGCCCCATGAACTATAAGTGGAATATATCAGGATGTAAAGCGGAACAGGATTGTACGGGAATCGTAATCGGAATCGGAACAGCAAATTTATACCGGAATCGGAATTGAAACTACAAATTTTGTGAGTATACGGATAATTTATGTTTACAAGTAAAGTATAATATTGATTTAGGGTGTCGGTTGAATAGTGATACGTTAACTCGTCGAAAAAACAATTATTGAATAGATAAATGATGCAGAATTTTTCTGCAACATATCACAATGCAATCGTAATCGGAATCGGACCTCGTTTTGAATCGGAACGTAATCGGAATCGGAATACGAACTCGTTTTGAATCGGAATTCTAATCGGAATCGGAACTCCGGTTGCACCCTGGGATATATCCCTTGAAATTTCTGAAACGAAAAAAGTATTTTTTACAGGCTGTAGAATATGATATCGCGACATTCCGTCGGCCGACAACGCGGCTCGATTGGCAACTTGTAATCCGAATTTTCATCGATAATTTGTCGCCCATCATTATACTTAGACTTAGGATTACGTTTAGGATTATGCTTTTCGATTTACTAATAGGCTTTAGGACACACTGTTGGGTGACAAGTTGTCGGGCGACGAATTGTTGTAGATTGTTAGCATATAACATTCGAATGGAAGAGATCAAAAAGATTTCCTCGTTTATGGCGCTTGCACGATATTTTTTGACCTGAGATGGGGTTACGCCGTTCGGTTTAACAGCGGAGTTTTCAAGAATTGGTACTGGTGGGGGGGGGCAAGAAGATTATTAAGTGGGGGGAGCAAGAAAGATTTTGTAACAATTCGTTCGACTCTGTACACAATTATATGAGCTGGTGGATTGGAAACGATTTCCTTGGGGGGTGCCCGCGGTCTCGACTCATGGTTCATTTTATACCATATAGTACCCTAGTAGGTGCACACTCTTGTCTATAAGTGGAATCATCTAATCTTAGTATTGACCACTTTCAACACGAGTGTGCAACTGAGTACACTCTGTGTCCAAAGCAATGTACCCAGCGTGCGTTGCATTTTTGACCTACCCCCAGTTAATTTAGGGGGTTAAAATTTTTAGACAGAAATTCACATATTGTGTTGAATACAATGATAAGTGGACTGGTCATATTTTTTAGCAAAAATTTAACGTGTAATGAATGTAAAATCGATGTCCTTAAATAAGGGTAAATAAGGGGGTCGGGCAAAAACCCAACGAATGCTGGGGTATCGCTTTGTGCTACACGTCAACTACGAAGTTGCAACACTCTTGTGATCATCCACTCTTGATATTAATAGTGATTTATAGCCGTAATCATACCAAATATACATCCGTATATATTTGTATTATGGCGTCTTCGACCGGTATTTTGACGGGATTTTATTTGTTAGGAAAGGATTTGTTGTTCGAAACCGTTGGTGACTCTTCTGCAAATTTGTTACTGGTTTCAGTGGCAACTGGTCTCGCTGTGATCGTATTGAAAGCAATATCGGTGAATTTTGATTTTTAAATATCGCAGGGTACGCAGGGCCAGAGCAGACCCCTCCCTCCACCCTACGCCCAACATTGGCGGGGGGGCCGGCCACCCGTAATGGGACCCTCATCGTTATCGGTTGAAACAAAACCGCAGAAGTTTTAAAACGCGGCTGGTTTTTCGTTTGCGAGTTTGGGAGCAACCACACATGCGTGCTCCGGCACTGAGGGTGTGACCGGATATCCGGATCCAGTTTAATATATCAGGCAACAAGCGAAATCCGTATCCGGTTTCGGTATCCGGTATAAACATACCGGATGTTGGATATTTGCGGTTGTGGTCTGCAGTACCATCGAGTTTGACAGAAGGACAATATTTAACATTTCGCTACGATTGATATTTCCGGCCAACTAAAAGCCATTTCACTTTCTCCTACGTAATAAAACTAAACCCCCAAGCTAACTAGTAATTTTAAGTCAGCGAACAGATATTTCTGCGCTACTCAATTTACGTTCTACAGTGATCATATTTACATGCTGTATCCGGTTAATATCCGGTTTCGTTAAAAAATTCAATATCCGGCTCCGGTAACGGGTAAATTAATATCCGATCGCACCATGTTAAATAGCCCTATATATAGTCGCTAAGTGGTAGTTAAGCTTGAAGGCTTCACGTTTATAATCATGTGATGTTCTTATCCTAATTTTTGTTAGCATCAGGCATTGAATTTTGTCTAAGCGTTTGCCTAAACCTAATAGTTTAAGCCTGTAATTTTATCTTAAATGTGGGAAAAGTGTGCAAAAACTTTAACCGAAATGTTGCTTTGTATACTATATATGTCGCAGGCCAAGTCGTTATTTAGCCCAATTCCGAATTGGGCTAGTCCAGGGCGTAATTATGACTTGGGCTAGCCTACGGTGTAATTCTTTTCATGCAACAAGTGTACGCCTTGCG